>JAPDEL010000051.1:0-223261 GCA_027569095.1 Aspergillus conjunctus | reverse complement strand
GTACACAGGTAAGTACTTAGTAACTACTTAATAACTACCTATCAAGCAGTCTCTAACTGGTTAGGACTGGGTCAGTATCTCTCAGAGCTGGATCCTAATCATCATGATATTACCTGGCAACTCCAGCATATAGTCTTATTTTGTCGGGTCCATTTTCAATGGACAATCTTGAAGGCAATTGGTACTCAAGCTTATGAATCTAATATATGGAGTCATATAATAAGCTTGTTAAAGTGTGAGTCTGAGCAGGATTATGATAACTTGATCAACTTATTAATTAGTATGAAATTGCTATTTAAGCAGTTCTTAAGCACTTGCTAACTACTTTTTAGAGTATGAATCACCTGAGGTTGGTCAATGGGCCGTGCAGAAAAAGAGTGTTATAATTAAAGCAGGCTTAAACCAGGCCTGCTCGAAGATTGACCCATTCTACTTTAATAAGCTACAGAATCATACAAATGCAGTTGAACAGTCTCATCAAAAGTCTTATGCATCAGGAAAGTATCTTACTTTACTTCAAGCAGTTAAAAAGTAGGTCCCAAGTACTTTCTAACTAGTTATATACTGATTGAAACTAGTTCAGCAAAGCTTGATAAGGATGATATTATCCAGTATAGGAATTTTAAGCAGTTTGGTATCCATCATTCATATAAATCTGCGAAGATGGAGAACTTTTATATACAACATATAAGAGAGGGGGAGGCAAGTAAGTACCCAAGTACCTATTAAATGTTTCTGAACTACTTGCTAACTATAAACAGAAAAAGCAGCTAGTAAGTTCTAGTAACTAGTTAAAAACTGCTTAGCAAGCACTTACTGACTGGTTAAAGGGGAAGCACGTAAACGTGAACGTTCTGCCACATCAAGTTCATCTACTCTAACTAAGATCCTACCAAAAAAGCAGGCATCTAAGCATGGTGCTTCAATAGTTTCAGTATCATCATCCTCAGCATCATTTATACAAGATGATAATGAGTAAGTCTTAACTACCTAGTAACCACTTACCAAGTACTTACAGAGTATTTAGGTCCGTCCGTTCTACCCAGCCAGATCTTCGACGAGTTGCCTCTACAAACATCATGACCCTTGAGCAAAGAAAGCAAGAACTTGAGCTTCAGCAGATGGAGGCAGCTATTAAGGCTCAGGAGGAAGAAACCCGCGCTAAGCAAATCGCTAATAAAAAGGCAGAGCTAGAACTTATCAAGGAACGGAGGAAGTTACAGGAAGAGATAACTGATTAATAACTACTTAGCAGGTAGTTAGCTTTTAAAAGAAGGTTAATTCATAGTAACTGACCCCATAGGATTTCACAGAGGTTAGTTATTGTCTTTATAATAGTAAAGTGGTTATTGAGTAATTATCAAGTAATTAGATCTACTTTATATTTGGGATCACAGTATATATTTTTGTATTATATATATATATATAGTATTAACACGCATTCTATTACCTGGCGGAGGTCCAACAATACCATTTCTAAACAAGCTAGTAAGCAATTAGAATGCAACAAAAAATGATTAAAAACTTTTAAATAGATATATAATTACTTTAGAAGTAGTTTAGGTTTAATAATTCTTATATTATTTGACAGGGTAGCCATCTTCAAGAGATTAATAGTTAGTAAGTACTTTGAAAGTGATAGGTTGGGTTGAAAAATATTACACTCTGTATTGTGGCTTACATGACTGCCAAGGCGCTAAATGCCCCACTTTGGCCCAACCAACCAAAATATTGACCTCAGCTGACCTGATCTCTCAGGATCTGGCGGTCTCTGGTTGGCTGGAGTGCCCGGCTCCGGAAACTTATTTCCATAGCGAGTTCAACTTTTTTGTGTCCTTTCACCTGCGAAAATTGCGTGAAGATAAGAAGTCTGCCTATTCGATGACTAGTTTCAGTCTGGATTCCGGGCTAATATTCGAGGATGAAGTTAGAACTAGCGTCCTGCAGCCACTTCGTGTCTATAATAAGCATTGGCCTGTCGGTGAGAATAGTGGGCACGGATGTCTTCCTGAGGTATCCCTGTCAGTTCCAGTCGACTTCCTAGGGAGTAGGTACTCAGTAACGAGGCAGTAAATCTGATTATCGAGCTGGTTTAACATATTCCACGCCCCGTTCTCCGGCGGGTGACAATGTTCAATCCCAGGAACGAGGCAGACACTTGTCCGCGAGTGGAGCTGGCTAATCTCCTAGTGGGAGGGGGCAAAGTAGACGGAGGAGATTCGACGGATTTTAGATTCTCGGGTTGAGGTTTATTTATTGAAGTCAATAATTACATGTTTTGACGGTATACGGGATTATAATGGACTTTCATCAACAGGCTGATATATTTCTCGAGGGTCTTTCTGGCCAAGGAAGGATCCGTATTGCCCTCTATCGTATCATAAAATTGTTAATCGTAATCGAATCGTGCTTTTGCAAAGATGTCCTTTAAGGATGAAATATAATAGCATGAGCCTAGCCCTAGTTGCGGCTGACAACTTGCTTGGTGGGGAAGGCTTATTACTCAACCACGGATGTAGCTCCAGTGTAGTTTTTTTCAAGAGGAAGTTCTCCGGGAGGCACAGCGAGTCATTAATCCCGGCTGAACCCTTATTGCATTAATTTCAATGGGTCAGCTGTAGGCTCTTATACCGAATAAGTGCCTTCTTTATCAATCTCATCAATGCCACCATTTTCTAAATCCAATCGGATATCTCCAGAACCACTCATATATCACCACATCTTGTCGATCGAGACAAAAATGTCCGCGTCCCAGGTCGTCCTAGTGACCGGCGGCTCTAACGGCATCGGCGCTGCGGTTGCTACTGGTTTTAACCGTAAGGGGGCGACCGTTGTCATCGTTGACCTTCCATCTACAGCCAGCAGCGCGAGAACCGTCATTGAATCACTACCTTCACCGTCAAACGCAACATTCCTACCAGCAAATATCGCAGAATGGGACCAGCTGCGGACAGTGTTTCGCGACGTCCGTCAGCAGTTCGGTCGCCTTGATATTGTGGTTGCCAATGCAGGCACCATGGAACATCAACATATCTTCGAGGATAGCTTTGACGAGAATGGCGAGCTCGAGGCTCCGACGGAGGCATATAGGACGATCGACGTTAACCTCACGGGAACCCTTAACAGTACGCTATGACTACAGATCCCGTTGGTTTCGGTTTATTAACAGACTAACCACCTATCATAGCATTGAAACTCGCTATACACCATATAAAGTCGGCACCGGCGGATGGCGCACGGTCGATTATTCTGCTGGCGTCAACGGCAGGTTACTTTGATGGCGCAGGCACGATTGCTTACACTGCCTCAAAGCACGGAGTAGTCGGACTGCTCAGGTCGTCGCAGACCGAAGCCCGGAAGCACAATATCAGACTCAATGCCATCGCACCGTTCTTTACCACAACACATCTCACCTCTGGGATTTCAGAAGCATGGACCAAGGCAGGACTAGAAGCCAATGCTCCTGAGGACGTTGCTCGAGTTATTATCGATACGAGTTTGGATTCCACGAAATCCGGCTTGGGGATTTTGGTAAGAAGCTCTATGCATCGAACGATGATTCAAGATACTCACACTCCCTAGGTTGCCGGAAAGTACGTCCACGAACTGGAGAATACCCGGATGGACCTCCTTTCTACGTGGCTGGGTGATGATCTCGCGCGGTTCTTCGGCCAGGCCGGCCAGTTTTTCGAGGATATTGGCGGGTACGTTTTGCCGGGAGCACGCCGCTGAAACTTCGCATTGGTGTGCAGCATCCCTTGCCGATTCGGCAATTTTAACCTTATGATAATGCTTGAATGCCACCTCTTACGGAATAATAATGAGTGAAATTATATGATAACAACAGCTAGGGTCTTGCTCATTAGTGGGGCACATGGGCAGTATGACAGAAAAACTACTCGCACCTAGGTGGCTGTTTTAGCGGCGCACAGTCTGCTTCCCTTTATGATCCAAATATAACTTTTTCCTTTGGCTTTTTCTTCCCCTGTAACTTCCGAGACTCCGAGGTAGGCTTGAACACGAATGGGATTAAAGAGACCTAAATCTAATATTGTGGAGCGACGCTCCCCGAGTTGGGTTGGAGGTGAGCCATTAATCTAATTTTCGACACGGACAGGATCACGCCCTGAAACTACAAGAAGCAGAAACAATCGTACCTACACTATCAGCCATATCGACACCGGAAATCATCTCCATGAGTCAAGTCATAAGCAGTTGAACTGTATGAGATTGGGTTTCGGGTATCGCAGCAGGATCGATCACGTCCCCGGGGGAGCGATGATTACGTGAAGCAGCTTAAAACCGAGGCCGAAATCTTTCCCTTGGGGGGCTTAGGATGGATCCGAGACTAGTGGGCGGAATTTTGCCTTTTACAGCTCTCTTGCATTGCCCGGGCGTGGGTCTGTCTCATATTCCTTCCTCTATTCCTGTGGACTGCCGGTTCAGGAGGCTAAGTATAAACGAGCTATGGGATTCCGCACTTGCACGACTAATTTCGCTTGGCCGGTGTGGGATTCCGCGCGGGTTTGGCGGGTGGGATTCGAGGGGATTTTAGTCAAATGAATGGTAAATATTATGGAACTCTAAAACATGGGTTCTTTAACCTCTCTTCCACTGCTTACAAACGTGGTGATCATATGCGAAATGGCGATTGTTGCATACCTAGTTTTTCTTCCCCTGTCTTCTTCAAGACACGCTCTCCGACGAGATGAGCCTCCGTCTCGGAAAATCTACGGCCCGTAAAGCCGCCGTTGAACTGTTTATACTGCTCAATATTTTGTATTTTTTATTTAATTTTATTTTTGATATGATTTGGCTATTGACGTGTCTAGCCTGGTTTATGAGCATAGCTAATGGTTATATCGGGAGCTCTACATTTTATACTACTCTAAAATCCCTGCTTTCCTCAAAGACCAGAAGGTTTAAAAGCAGAAGCGAAGAGCCATTGTGATCGCATGGGTAGGTGCAGTGGGGAATAGCAAGATTATTGATGAGAAAAGGGCAATCGATGGGGATTACGCGGGATGCTTGGTCTCCTGAGACTCAGGAACGGGAGCGGACTCGACGCCTGTCGCCGCCTCGGGGTTATCCTTCTTCTCAGCCCCAGAGGCCTCCTTCTTCTTCTCCCACTTCGCTGGCCGGATCCACTCGGGGTCATGCCAGGGTCCCGCGTCGGAATTCTCGCACCCCCCTTCACATTCGCAGGTCCCGCCGAACTCTGTCGGCAGGTTCTCAGCGGGGATCTGCTTCAATAACTCGGTCTTATACCCGTAACCCAGGATATGGATCTTATTCACCGTAACAGGATCCAGCCAGCCCTTGACGACACTCCAGACGGTCGAGAAACCCCAGGGGGCGTTAATCAGGTAAAGCTTGCCCAGCCGCTCGGGGTAGTAGTTCTGAGAGAGGACGGAGGCCTGGCGGACGTAGGAGTAGACCGAGGGAATCTTGGTAAGCGTGACGCCGTTGAGGTCCATGATGGTACAGCTAGTCTCGAGCAGGCAGCCGGCCTTGCGCGAGCAGGCGGGAAGGCGAGGATCAGCGAAGCGCTCGTACTCAATAGCCAAGTTGGTGAGCATGCGCTCGGCGGTGGTGATCTTGTACATGGCGGTCAGGTCAATGCCGCCGAGAGTCTCGATATACACGGGCCGACCATCCTGGCGAAAGGTAAGTAGTGCGTCAACCCTCAAGATCGGTGACTAGGTCAAACCTTGTCTATTTTATGGTAGAACTGCTTATAGTACTCGGCAACTGCGGGCTTCTCCGGGTAGTCCCAGGTCGGGACGAGCTCGTCTAGGTTGGTCTCCTTTCGCCAGTTCTCGCACTCAATGAACCTAGAAGCGTTTAGCGATTTATTTCTCGTTGATTGATTTATCTATCGAATAGATTTTCAGCGCCATACATCTGCTTCGCGAGGTTGACGTCGAACTTGCGTGCACGGAGAAATCGCAGCTGTTGCCCCACCACAAGTTAGCCACTGCCCCTCATGGAACCGCACGTCGACTCCCTTCACTAACACTCCACTTGTCATACCATCGTCAAGGTGTCTAGGCGATCTGTGTACCCCTCCGCCTCCAGCATCATTCGCAACTGATGAACTTGGGCAATCTGCAGCTCGGTCAGGTGGCCGGCATGCCCATCCTGCGGGGTAGCCGCCGTGTAGGGGAAGTCGTAGTCATCGTATTGAGGACTGAGATCCATGGTGGGGCAACTGGGACGAAGGGGCGGACGATATGTTGTGAAGATTAACACTGAAGAGAGACAAAAGAGAAAGAAGACAGAACGCGCGGAAAGGGTGAGGTCGAGTTGGCGAAAGATCTGATGTCCGGAGAACTACGGCGCTGGTCGCAACGAACTGCCGTGCCTGGATTCTGCCACCTAATGGTTTAGCGTTTGGGGAATACGTGGTCACACGCGAAGTCTTCCCTGGTCAGTCAGCCTGATCAGCACTACCGATCCCAGTGGCAGGGCGCCAAGCAAGTGACAGCCATGGGAGACCGGTGGCGATGCAAGAACCAACTGAATAATATCCCATCCAAATCGGGATTTCAGCCACGTTTGGGATACGCAACCTGGCTCCCATGAACCATTTCAACTAAATATGATTTTCACACCCGTCGGCCGTACAGACTCTGGTGGCTGGCTGAGACGAGGAGGTGAGGCTGTCGTTCCTAGCGAGCCAATGAACTCCCTGGGAAGCGAGTTCGCTGCAGAGGATCGATGACTAAGTAGGCTCATGCAATGGAAAACAAATAGAGGCATACCCCGCCACAGGGCTGCCTCGGAGTCTGCGAGGAAATTTTCTCTCTGCTTTTCTTTTGGTGCGATCGTTGTAGTAACTAGAACTCACAATGCCGCGTCGTCGAGCGCTCGATGACCCTGAACCAGGCCCTGATGGCCCTGATGGCCATGATGCTAGTCACGATTCCAGGTCAGTCAGTCACTATCTACAGCGGGGTGCCATTAGCCACAGGTTGATTACGCACGGCCGCATGGACTCTCTCATCGTAAGGCTTCGAACGAGAGTAAATGTTATGTTTGCCGTTACTCCTTGCATATCTGGATCTTGGATTTATTATATACACAGATTCGAAGGCTGACAAAGTTCCCCGTACAGCCTTCGTAGGACCGTGTTTGTTGTCCTTGGTGACGACGACGGCCTCGCTACCCAAAAGATTGTGTGCACCCCCGTTGCTAAAAATTAAATCTTATGATTATTCAAGATGCTGATAGCCCCACAAGTTCCCCTCCCTGTTCAACTTGGTATGCTGCTCGATCCCGAGACAAAGCTCCTTTCACACCCATTAACGAGGCTCGCAGTATCGCAACCAATCACTTCCTGAAAGCTTCAAGGTTATCTGGTTCTATGGCAGGACACACATTCAGGATCCTAGTGAGGCTTGGCTACGTCTCAAGTCATGTATCGCAGTACCCAATTCTGAGGATCAACATAAACTGGCCATGTTTAATGGCTGTTGCGAGTTCGTACCCACGCGCAATTGGCACGATAGCCTGTCCTTCGAGACGCTGAAAAATGCTCTCGATAACCTTGGGCCCGGATATGAGAAACACAGCCGTGTATTCTGCCTAGCACTTGCGGATCAAGCCCGCCTCGGGGCATCAGACCTTTTACGGAAGTACTGTTACCCGGAGAATGGATCAGCACGGATTATTGTAAGTAATGACACCCCAAAATCACTGACTACTATAATATCTAACAACATGAACGGGGATCAGCTTGAGAAGCCTCCATTCACCTCGATTACCCAGTATGGGAACTATTATGAGTACTACCAGGGTGTGCTGGGGCATAACTGGAAAGAGGAAGAGGTTTTCTATACCGACTCCTACCTGGACAAGAACATGGTAAAGAACATTTTAACTCTGCGGTTCGATCATGAGAATTTCGGTTCCAAATGGGACAGGCATCACATCAGTAACGTCCAGGTCAGCTCCCCCGTAACACCTTTCGCCGCACCTAGCAATACGCCGAGTGCTGACAACCTCTAGATTACATTCAAGGAGTCAGCCGGCGTCCAGGGGTTGCATGGCTATTATGATGAGGTTGGTATCATCCGGGATATCATCCTCCGTTGTTGGTCCTGCCTAGGCTGCAAAATCTATCAGTGTTTAGGCTGACGTTTGGACCAGACCACCTCCAAATACTGCCGTTGCTGGCCATGGAACGCCCGGCATCATTCTCAACTGAAGATATCCGCAACGAGAGACTGCAGGTTTTGAGAAAAATTCGTGCTCTTGAGGAATCCAACTCCATATTTGGTCAGTATAGCGGGTCTCAGGGTAACGAGTGCGATGGGTACTTGGATGACCCAAGCGTGTCCCCCTTTTCCCGCTGCCCTACTTTCTGCTCCACGGTTGCCTATATTGACAACGATCGATGGGCCGATGTCCCCTTCATTTTAACTGCTGGTAAAGGTAGGTAAGCTTTGTTCTGACTCTATGGACACGGTACTCATTGTGTGTAGCGCTTAACGAGCAGAAGATGGAGATTCGCATTCAATACAAGGACGGCACGTCCGGAAACTTCGAAATCCCTTGCAATGAGCTCATCATCCCTGCCGAGCCCAACAAGGCGGTCCACACCAAGGTGGCTTCTACCGGGGGCAGACAGCGAGGTCTTTCTGAGCAGACCAGCGTCGCCAAGCTCGACCTCAGCTACAGCAAGCAATTTGCGGATTTGAAGGTCCCGGTATCTTATGAATTCGATATTCTCGACGCAGTAAAGATCGACCCCTCCAAATTCATAACGAACGACGATTTACAGGCCAGATGGAATATTCTGAGACAGCTTCTGTGTGCTACTGATAATCTGTCGGTTGACGTCCAGCAATACCCGAAAGGTTCGTTTGCCCTTCCCCCCCCCGGCTCAAAAAAAAAAATAAAAGAACCCTGCCCCCAAAGTCTTCTTTACCTGGCACCGCTGACGATTGTTTCAGGCTCCCGAGGACCCCCGGGCATGGATAGGTTTGCTTCGCGCTTCAGATTCGGGTTCAATGATGGTGACGAATGACGGCTGTGTACGGCCTACCTCGCGTAGTCTTAAGTGATATACTTCTCAAGGATTAGCAATATATACTCGCAATATATATATGTTTAATAATTCTCAAGGAGGCTTAACGGCTATACCTCGTAGCTGTGATGAACCGCCCTCACTAAACCAGCCCCAATCCAGGGGTTTTCCACGGGGCGTACGAGGAAGTCGCGGCTTTGACAGACCCTTGGCCTACGTTGTAATTCACAATCAGCTTCTGCGTATTGGTTTTCGTGGCGGTGTTTTTATTGCTAGATGGCCTTTTCGCACCACCAACCTTGAGGCCTATTGAGGCTGGGCCCCTCACAACATCCCTGGACACAGCTTCACTCCGTAGCATGGCTAAAAATGGTGTATCAGTTTTTGTTTCGTGTCTCACTTTTTCTTGCCTTGACTTTTTCTTATTCTCTTGTCTTTTCCTTTGTTACCACGAATAACCCACTCCATCTATCTCTATACTACCTAGTATTACACTGGAAGGGTGTACTCAATAGAGCGGAATATTCTTCCGTGTAGTATCATTATGAATACCTAAATCAGTGACTCAAATTTTATTCGTACAACTAAAGCTGCACTTCATTTCTCTACCTTCACTACAACTCAAGTGACATTTGGTTTGCCTACATTCACTACAATATCTTTAGGTAAGTTAATATATACCGCGCCTGTCAGTCCGCAAGCCTCAACTCTTCTCCCCATCTGGCTACATCATCTTAAATCCCTGACATCTTCCTTGTACTTACGTCTTTCGTTGACTGACACCACGGTCATAAGCGGTCCCGGTCAGCAGCAAGTCTCTCGATCAGGTTTTCACGCGGCAAGCCGGCAAACACACAGCGATATGGAGTACTCGGACCTCGCATTCATGACAAATTACCCCCCCTGATGTCCCTCTCAGAAGCCGCATCGTGGCAGTATGTGGAACAATCGACGTCGAAGGCCGCGCATCCCCAGAGTGGGATGGCTGGTTCCTGAGTGATTTCTATTTGTTTCACCATATTTTTCACCCCGTCGGTAAGTTTTATTGATTTCAGCTACTTATCGATATTCCATTTCTAATTGTTCTTATTCCTGCCAGACACGAACACAGCCAACCAGACAGGGCTCACATGCCTCGACCCGAGAGTCCTCGTGCGTAAGTACCATGAATACGCACACGGTGATCCTAGAAACGAGCGTCGGGTTGTTCTCGATAACAGTCTTCTCCCCCAGATTGAGGGATCGGGCAATTTTCGGGTTGTTGATAATAGAATGCTCGTCGCCAGATTCGTGAAGACGGTCGAGGAGCAGGCTGCATACGCCAAACGAGATGACCAGCAATTGATCATCCTGATTTTCGGTCACGGACAGGAGGACACATCTTCAGTGTACCTCGGGGGCACGTCTGCCGAAGATTCGCACGCATTATTGAAGATTAGCCTAATGCAGAGGGTTATACCCGAGGGCACAAAAGTGGCTTTATTACTGACCTCTTGTTACTCGGGAGGCTGGTTGGTCGAACCTGAGATGGGCCACAGAAAGCCTCTGAATGTCACAGGCATCACCGCCTCCGGTCCAGGTCAGCAGACGCGATTCTGGTCCCTTAGCAAGAGCGCCGGTAGAGTCTATGGGAGCACTATTACAACGGCAATCCTCAACGAGCTCTTTCGGGTCCAGGGGGCCGATGACGAGAGCCCGGCACCAGAAGGCCATCCAACCGATATTGACCTCGCCACATCGATATACGATAGGGCGACCCGCCTCGACACCTTCTTCGCTGATCAACACGCCCATTTTAGTGCCCAGGACGACGATTGGGAATTGCACTGGAGGAAGCGCGTTGGAACTCCGCTGGTGCAATTCAGGAGCCGCTGGGAGTCACTCAGGAAAATACCACCAAGTGGGACGAAGCTACACACAGGAGGTGCCGCGAGTCTTTCCAAACGACGTGTTGGATCCTTGCAACAGGATATAACTAGGACTTCAAAGGAATATTTCGACGCCAGACCTGGTCACGACAGCTTAGCGTCGAAGGTCGGCCTTCATGGAGCTTTGAACCAGTTCTTTAACTACAGGAACCTACGGAACTCGGCGCTAGAATACCTCCAGCCTTTGTTGG
Organism: Aspergillus conjunctus; assembly: GCA_027569095.1. Classification (NCBI taxonomy): domain Eukaryota; kingdom Fungi; phylum Ascomycota; class Eurotiomycetes; order Eurotiales; family Aspergillaceae; genus Aspergillus; species Aspergillus conjunctus. The sequence goes on along the minus strand of JAPDEL010000051.1, from coordinate 212,111 downwards.
AGTGGGGTTTAGACCGCCTCAACGCTATGAAAGAGGCTGACGAGTATGTAACTGCGATGGGGCTACAATACCAAAGCCGCCTCGGGTATTCGATTGATGACCAGTTCCGCCCCGATAACGCAGTTCGGGAACGCTGGGGATTTGCCCGCACACATGTTATCCGGAGTGGTTTGTTTCCAAAGCCGATTCCAAGGTTTCGGCCTGCCCTGACCAAGCCGGTCAACTTTCTAGCCATTGTCCTAGCCGAGCGCTGCGAAAGCAAGGACCAGATTTTGGGAAAAATCGATGAAGCCTTAGAATGTACGTTATTAGCTCTTAACCTCCCATATTTCATTCAAATACTGCCCTGGTTAGTCACTAAACGGTTCTTTCCGGCGAAGAAAATAAGGGCGGCTGAACTTCTGCCTTGTATCCAGTTGTCCAAGGTGCTGAGCGACCACCATACCCGCGCCATGCTCAACGCTTGTTTCACTGGTCTGAGGAATGTCGGGCACAAACTTCACGTCAAGGCCGGGGCCCTAACTCCAGATAGTCAGGGATACCACTCTGTACCGACGGACGACATCCCGACCTTTTAACCCGGCCAGACAAACTTCAATCCACCCTTGCTCGGGTTCACACGGAACGGGCTGATCTCCGTGAGGATAAAAGGCCACTGCGCAATCATCTTTCGTAAAGTAGACGATCCACGCCGCACTTTCTTCGCCAGCCCCGGGATTTCCACCGCCCTTTCCCATGGAACACTCGCTCATATTTACTGCCTCAAGAGGCTTTTATAAAGAGAGATTACCCCAGCAGGAGTGACTCACTCTAGTTCAATGAGTTTATGTCTACAGTCCACTAGGTGACTTGGACAAAACAACCATCTTCTTGATCGCGAATCCATTAATACAGATCAAATAATCACCCCCAAAACACAATAACTGCGAAGAAATGTCGAATCCAAATTATGCTACGTCCACTGCCCCTGCAGGGACACCCACCAGCTTCGGGCTGGTTGGGGCCGCGTGTCTTGTTCGGCTTGTATCCTAAAGTCTTTCTTTCCATCCAAAGAACAAGTAAGTTTTAAAATAAATCTAAATCCTATACCCAGTGCATTGTTAATTTATATATATTAAGATTGGAGGCCAAAATTAAAGTGACCGTCCATGGCGCGGAAATAGAGGGCCACCCTTCGGTGCCCTTAAAGCAATGAAGCAGTTCTTGACGCGCACACCAGACAAACCTATCGGAAGTCCCGGGATCAGGCTGGGAGACATCAGGCAGGGCAGAGCCGCGGGGGGGAGGGGGAGCAAGTAGCGGGTTCGCCAGAAACAAGGAATGAATTGAACCTCGTGAATTGCTGGGACAGAAAAAGGGCGATCTTGAGATCGTTTAATGGCACTGGAGGCTTGTTGAATGTGTCAATGAAGACAAGCTAGTTGGAGGCAATCCATTGTATGTGTTGTGTGGACGGAGAGCTTTATAGCATTCTGAAGTTCTGAATCCGCATCGTCTTCGCTCCTCTAACGTAGACTACCGCAAGTTGGTACTTAAGACTCGACACCATTCTATTTGGAGAAAGATGAGACACGTACTCTTGATGATTGGAATGAAAGAGTTTTCAGTCTGTAATTGAAGCGAAGGAGCTGGTGGCGAGCTCACTATGGCGTTCAAGCCGGTCCTTCTGTCGTCAGCTGCGAGGCTATGTCAAGATGCGAGAATCGCTCCCGGATCAAGAGCATTTTTTCCGTCAGGATTTTCCTTGGGACCTGTTGCAAATTGCGAAACGAGAAAATCACATCCTTCATAAACACAATATCATCAATGCGGCTCATGGTCTCCTCCAACGTCACCCACGGACCATGAATGACTACATCTGCGATCGTGTTCAGAATCTCCAGCAACTTGATGAGAATCGACGACCCATGAATCTGGATCGTGTTCTGCGAGATCCGGGTGAGAAAGTGCCGTAGCTGGCTGGACAATCGCAGCGGCATCTCCAGCGACAGAGACGGACACGACGCGTGCGACGACAACAAACAATTGGACATGGCCATCTGCCATAACAGCATGCGCATCCACTGGCGGGTTACGACCAGGTCCGCCTGCTGCAAATCCGTCAGCAGCAACACCTCTAGGTCCCACAACTCGTCGTCCAGCTCGCGGTGCTTCTGTTCGACCCAGGCAACGGTCACCTGGCTGCGGTCGCCGATCCAGAGGTTGATAAAGGTAGGCTCCAGCAGGAGAAATGTCTTAATCACCTGCGTCCAGCCCTGGGTGATGCCGGGCCCCAGCGCCGGATCGTCCTCGGGCAGCTCCGCGCACGGCGATAACGTCGCGGGCGAAAAATGGAAAATGGACATGAACCGCTCGTGGATGAAGCAGAGCCAATAGAGCCGCTGGCGCCGGGATCGCTCGGAGAGGTCCAGGCCCGCCATCACGGCCTTGTCTTGGATGCGGAGCATGTGGACCAAGGTGATCGCGTCGCGCAGGTAGAAGAACCCGAGGTCGTACTGCCCGAGGCTCATGTAGCACATTTGAATGTACACGCTGGTCATAACGCGGAGAATCGACGGGCGAAACCCCGGAAGCAGAGGTGTGCGTAGCTCGATGGCACGACGCGCCAGCTCGTGGATCTGCTCCGAGACGTGGGACGCTGCAATGTTCGACTGCGTCAGGTCGATCGTCACGCCCGTAAACGCATGAACAAAGGCCGCGTGGTCCCGATCTGAGTCCATCTTGTTGATGGAGTCTTGGATCTCGTCGCCCGCCATGATCGGGTTGAATGGGTAGACATATGCCATGTATTTGGGGATGAGATTGTGTAGATACGACGTTGATAATGGAACCGATAAATCTGGGGGAGAGGCCGGTCCAGTCACCAGCGGGCCGGGAATGGCGTTGTTTTTGTCGTGTTCAGCAGGGGAGACCTTGTATTCCGAAATGACAGTCCCTCGAGGGACGGCGTTTATTCGAGATCGGGCATGTTGGTTCTCGCTGTACGCACACAGCAAGCCCAGGCGCTGGCATTGCTGGCAGGGTTGTTGGCCGTTGCAGCGGACTTTGCGTCGCCTACAGGGATCGCAGGCTCTAGAAACCTGAGTTCTGCGCGTTGAAAATGGGTCCATTGGTTGGCACCGCTGTGAACCTCATCTTCGATATTCGGACATATTCCCTTTTGACATAGACGAGGAGGGTGTGGCTGGTCTGGCTGACAATGTAGGGATGAGAGGCCAGAACACGGCATTTGATGGGGGGGAACCTCATTAAGTAAAAAATGTTGCTAAGAAAATCGAATAAAATTCCGAACTAGTGAATAAAGGAACTAGTGGCCTTCTTCAACTAACTTAAACTAGTTAGTGAACATATTTTAGGTCTCCTAAATAAGAGAACCAACTGTTATGAACTATGTTGCCGATAAAACCCGATAGATTCTCCCCTCAAACGGCCTCAACTCTGTGCTTTCACCCTGCTCCCCTGCACTACTCAGAAGCAGCTTCAAGTCCTGGCCTTGAAGTTCTAGAGGGAGCTCAAACTTCTGCGCCGCCTCGGAAAAGTTCAACGTCACCAGCATCGACTGTCCGTTGGACACCTTGAGGTAGCTAAAGACCTCCCCATGTTGCTCGTCCAGTAGCTCAAAGACCCCAAATACGAAGAACCTCGCGTACTCCTTCCGCAGATGCATCATTTGCTTCCAGAAGGCCAGGACGGACGACGGATCACTTTCCTGTTCCTGAACGTTGATCTCCAGGTGGTTGTTATGCGGGCGCATCCACGGCCTCGCAGACGGAGAAGACGAGAACCCTGCGTGGGCCTCCGCACTCCACTGCATTGGGAGTCGGGCGTGATCCCTGGCGAGATGCTGTAAGGCTTGCATCGCCGTCCCCATCTCCGTTGGGTCATTTTCCGTCATCTCCGCCACCATATGATAATAGTTAGTGCTGTCGACGTCCTTGTACTCGTCAATGGGCCACTCGGCGGGTGCATTGACCATTCCAATCTCCTGTCCTTGGTAGATGAATTGCGTACCCGACAGAGTGCACTGGAACATGGCCAGCATCTTAGCCGACGCATCGCGCAGCTCCGGGGTCTTGTCGGAGCCAAACCGTGACACGGACCGGGCTTGGTCGTGGTTCTCAATGAACACCGTGGTCCAGCCATCCGTTCCATCGAGAATATCCTGGGTCCGCTTGATGGCCGCCTTGAGGTCGGGCAGCGTCCAATCGCGCAGTTTGGTCAGGAATTTGTAGTCCGTGCCCATGCCGAGGTCAACGACATCAAAGGAAAACGCCATGTTGAGCTGCCTCTCGGCCGCAGAGACGTAGCCCAGCACACCATCTAGGGTATGCACCTGTGGCAGCTCACCCACGGTCATAGCGTCGTACCTGGCGAGCACCTCGTTCATCTCTCTCAGGTACTCGTGGATGCGAGGCCCGTTGCAAAACAATGAAAAGGCGACCTGGGTATCCGACTTGGGATTGACAATTGGAGCGTCCGGGAAAGATGGATCCTTGCTGTACATGTTGACTGTATCCACGCGGAACCCATCCACGCCCTTTTGCAGCCAGAATTCCATGGCAGAGGCGTAGACGGCTTGCCGTAGCTGCGGATTCTCCCAGTTGAGGTCGGGCTGCTCGACACAGAATAGATGTAGGTAGTACTCCTGCGAGACCTCGTCCCATTCCCACGCGGACCCCCCAAACACACTGCGCCAGTTGTTAGGGGGCCCACGGTTCCCGTTTCCATCGTACTTGGCGGGTCGCCAGATGTACCAGTCACGCTTGGGGTTGGTCTTGGAGGACCTCGAGTCCTGGAACCACTTGTGCTGGTCTGAGGTATGGTTGACGACGAGATCAAGGATGATCCGCAGGCCACGACGGTGGCAGGCATCGATCAGGGTCTCCATATCCTCCAGCGTGCCGTACGGAGGGTACACCTTCTCGTAGTCAGATATGTCGTAGCCCATGTCGACCTGGGGACTGTCATACATGGGACATATCCAGATGACATCCACCCCCAGACTGGCAATGTAGTCCAGCTGGGAGATGATGCCGGGGATGTCGCCAATGCCATCATTGTTGGAGTCCTTGAAACTGGCGGGGTAGATCTGGTAGACGATGGAGTTTTTCCACCATTTTCCTTCCAAGGGGGCAGGAGACATGGTCCCTCGCTATGTCGGTAAGAGATAAAGGATATCGGGAGACAGAAAATAATGGGGTTTCCCCAGCTCCATGACTTCAACAGGCGGGCGGTATATATACCATCTGTCGGTTCCGATCCACGTACTCGATAACTGGTCATCGTCTTCCGTGGCTCTGGTTGAGCATGTCGGACCGAGAAGATAATTGTTGTCGGCTCGCTTAGTCGTAACCAAGTCTAGACTCCAAATTAGCGTCCAAGTGCAGCCCACAACTCGGTCCGACATCTCGTCCAATCATCTTTCACTCTTCCTGACTTTCGATATCCACCCACCCTGGAAGCGAAAAAGGGTTCACACATGGATGCGGGGGATCTGGAGAAATAAAGCAGAAAGCCCCCTTGTTGAGGGAGTCCCGCCGTCTCATTGGTGTTATTTCGCATGTCGGACCGACGAAACCTCCTCCACTTTCCAGGTTCTCCTAAGATTGGGATCTGGGAAAGAGCGAAAAATGAAATCCGAGACTTGTGTCCCTAGCTTCGAGAACGTTGGACCCAAGTCAAGCCCCCCGGACTGGCAACCCAATCAATCCAAGTCTGGGGAAACTTTCTAGCGGGATTGAACGCCAGGTCCTGCATCACAGCACCAGAGCGCCCGGGTCACCCTGTGTATGTATATAAAGACCGCGGGTTCCGACAAGCAAGGGCGAATATCTTCTCGATTCAAGGCCCATCATTCTACTATTTCTTCTAATTCATTCTTCTCCCTTCTGAAGCCATGGCCACTGAAAAGGCGTCGGCCCAGATCGAACACGTCGAGGAAAACATGGATCCCCATGCTGCCAATCACGGCCTCCCCGCTAGCAGCCAGGCGCAGGCGGCCCTAGACAAGGAGCACGCCATGACTCCCCTGCAGGCTTTGAAGATCTATCGCAAAGCGGTGGGCTGGTCTATCATCCTGTCCTGTGCCATTATCATGGAGGGCTACGACGTCGTCCTCATGGGCTCTTTCTTCGCCTACCCGCAGTTCAACCAGAAATACGGACACATCATGTCGGACGGATTGTACGGCCTCGACGCCAAGTGGCAGGCAGCCCTGACCAACGCCATGAGCTGCGGTCAAATCGTCGGCCTGTTTCTGAACGGTATCGTTTCTGAACGCATCGGCTACCGGCGCACCCTCATGGCCTGTCTGGCGGCCACTGTCGGCTTTGTCTTCATCCTCTTCTTTGCGCCCAACGTGCAGACCCTCGTCGCGGGCGAGCTGCTCATGGGGATCCCCCTCGGTGTCTACCAAACCCTCACCGTGACGTATGCCTCGGAGGTCTGTCCCGTGGCGCTGCGGGCATACCTGACCACCTATGTGAATCTCTGCTGGGTCCTCGGCCAGTTGATCGCCTCGGGGGTTCTGAAGGGGCTCCAGAACCGCACAGACCAGTGGTCCTACCGTATCCCCTTCGCCATCCAATGGGTCTGGCCCATCCCCATCTTCATCGGCGTGTTCCTCGCCCCCGAGAGCCCCTGGTGGCTGATCCGCCAGGACCGACGCGAGGACGCCATCAAGTCCCTCCAGCGACTCACCGTGGCAGACCCGGCCTTCGACGCCCGCGAAACCGTCGCCATGATCGACTACACCAACGCCCTCGAGAAACAAGTCGAGACGGGCACCTCCTACCTGGACTGCTTCCGAGGCAGCGACCTACGGCGCACCGAAATCTCCTCGCTCGTCTGGGCCGCGCAGAGCCTCTGCGGTGCCAGCCTGATGGGCTACTCCACCGTCTTCTACCAGCGCGCCGGGCTCGCCATCTCCCAATCCTTCACCATGTCCCTCGTGCAATACGCCATCGGCGTCGTGGGCACCTTCCTCTCCTGGACGCTCATGACCTACTTCGGGCGTCGCACGCTCTACGTCGGCGGTCTCGCCGCCCTCTCCACCGTCCTGCTCGTCGTCGGCTTCATCTCCATCCCCCACGCTTCCGCCGCCCTCTCCTGGGCCACGGGCTCCATGCTCCTCGTCTACACCTTCATCTACGACTCCACTGTCGGGCCCGTCTGTTTCTCGCTGGTCTCCGAGATGCCCTCGTCCCGGCTGCGCACCAAAACCGTCGTCCTGGCCCGGAATCTCTACAACGTCTTCAACCTGGTCAGCGGCATCATCATCCCGTACATGCTGAATGTGGACGCGTGGAACTGGCGAGGCAAATCCGGGTTTTTCTGGGGTGCACTGTGCATTTGTTGTTTGGTGTGGGCGTTTTTCCGCCTCCCGGAGCCGAAAGGTCGGTCGTACGCCGAGTTGGATATCCTCTTTGAACGCCGCGTGCGTACCAGGCAATTCGCCACGGCCGATACGGGGCTGTTGGACGGGAGTGGGCACAAAGCCGATGCGGTTGAGGTTTAATCTGACGGCCCCATTTTTGTGATGCCTCGGTTGTTTTTATGAGGTGTGCGTGTTCTGTGCCCGGCATATATATCTTCCCATCGAGTCCCGGCTCCAGTTCAGTTTGTCTAGTCTATTGATATAATTTATTAAATCCATCTTATAGCGTGCTCTGTCCATGTGATCATACCATTGGCATCTTCATTAGTTCTTCATGACACTATTTGTTTAGGGGGGAGCTCCGATCCTAGTTCTTTTGTCTCCTCCCCGGGAGGACAGGGAAGCAAACACGTAGAGGCTGTACGGCGGAGCTGGCACGACGCTAGTCAATTCCATAAACAGGGGATTTTAAGTGTTCAGCTGGCCGTGGAAACTACCACTCCTGGACGTGAGTAGCTCCTGTGAGCGAGACCATCACACGATAGCCTGATGACCACATGTTAGTAAATCACAGGCTAGCCCAAGTTTGAGATGATCTTCGTGTTGCTGACTCCACAGTCCTCTGCGGCCGCACGAGCTGAGACAACACGATATGTACCCAATAGCAGAACTGGATGCATTCTGAGGTAAGATCTACTATTGGACTTTAAGAATTGGAGCCCTGACTACCCCGGACGGGCTTGACCCCCAGCGCAAATCCGAGTGGCTGCCATCTTGGATAGCCTTGCAGATCAGAACCGCGATGTGCTTAGCTGGTCTCAAATTTTACCTAAGATAGTACATTGAGAGACACTGTTTTAGTTATCAGGAGCCCAACAACAGCCCGCAATCCGGGCAAACTCCAGCATATAAATATCGTAGAAGAACACACGATCAGGGGTACAAAACAGTACTTCCCACTCAAGCATCAAGCACTCTCGCCCACAGCCAAACCCCCAACAACGCTCTTTCCCCAACAAACTCTCCAAATTGTCAAAGAACTCCCAAAATGTCCGCCATAAACTCCCTCCTCCTCCCCGTGCTCGCCCTCGCCGGAGCTGCGACCGCCCTGCAACCCCTCAAAATCGCCCCGTTGTCCGTAAAGACCCTCACCGAGTCCCAAACCGCTCGGATCGATTTCACCGTCGAGGATCTCAACTCAGGCGCCGTAACCACCTGCAACACGGCCTGGTAATGACACTCCCCCCATTCCCTTGATTATCAATGAGGTATGCAACTTGGAACTAACAAACACCGGTCGCAGGGTCATCGGTAACCCTGTTATCGACTGGTACGCCTGTGCGAATAACGAGTTCACCTTCAACTTCCCCTCCGGGATCCCTGACACCGAGGAGTTCGAAATGCTCATTAACCACCACCCGTCTACTGGATCCACGGTCATTGCACGTGCGGTGTTGAACTCCCACGCCGGCACCCCTGTCTACGTCTGCGAGACTCCTGGCGCGACTCCCGGGACGAGCGAGCAGTGCGATATTACTGAGGGATCGGATGTTATCGCCCAGCCAATCTACAACTAGACGAGATGGTAAGGTGGGGGACATGTTAGGGAGGAAGAAGCAGCCAGGTGCTGTGGTTGTTGGGATGTCCATATTCTATGCCATGTCGCATCATTAACTTTTTAGAGGTCAATGTTAACAGATAGTTACAATAGAGCATAGCGAAGCCTGGGTACTTATTTTTATCATTTTTTGGTCCTGAGATAAAACCCGAGAAAAGATGCACTATCTCCGAGACAACCTAACGATATCGATGAGGAATGGATGGAATAGATCCTAGGCCCTAGAATCAAGCAAGCAATCGTCCAAAGATAGGATATGTACATCTCGTGCTCCCCGTCTGGCCGGCATATTCACTACCTCGACTCCCTCGCTAGTTCATGGCCTGCCAACGCATCCTGCACCATCAGTGTCGGCCCCCTGTTTTCTCATCTTTTTGGGGCTGATGCCCCCGGCGCTTGAAAAACTTGTTGAACTTCTCAATGATGCTAGCTAGGGCCTTCCTGGAGTTTATATTGAGATAATGTCTCTCTGTCCGTAATTTTGGCCATGGCTCTTTCAACTTAATATATGTTTTTATCAGCGAATGCACAACACATGTTAGGCACGGGGATAGCAACTTACGACGTTCCTTTCGTTTTTCAGCCCAAATAATGTGTCACCCCAGCACCGGCTTTTGCCCCATATGCACTGCTATCAAGCCTCAATGTCGCTCTCGCCGTCTTCCCGGTCCCACCAGGCCTTAACCATCGCCAATTCATATATTGTTGCCCTTTCTTGCCCCCTCCTGGCCTTCCCCGCCCACCTCCGGCTCTAGAGGTGAAGAAAAGAGGTCTCTTCACTGCCCCGATCACGCTGTGACCCCTCTGGGGCTTGTATTCGGAGAATGATTCTCCGGCGGCCATCTTCGCCAGTGTGGGGGTTCAACTTAATATATATCCTTATTAAAACATGCATAATAGAACTTTGGCATGAGACAAGTGGCTTACAGTCTTGCTCCCCATTCAAGTTTAAGAAATCATGCACCGCAGATGGGTGGCCCTCTATTTGGGCGCCTGCTGGACTGCACTCGGTACGCCGGCCGGTGGGTTGGTGGATGGGACATTGGTACTCGACAGGGAGGAACGACGCTCAGAAGATCGGAATTTAATGTGTATTCAAAAGTGTCCTCTGTAAAGGGGAGCTCAAGTTGTTGAGGAGAGGGAGGTGTTGTTTTCTCCAAGTTATCGGGGGGGATCGTTGACCTGGTGAAACCGACTTCTGACCTGCCAGTTGCTCCTGCCAATGATGTTTATATAAGGGAAGCCTTCGAATCCACTGGTCTTGTGAGAAAGGCATTCACTACCTAGATAAGCCTGGGTATGTCTAGCACTTGCACAGCCTGCATTAACTTCCAACAGTAGCACATTGTCACAAGCAGAAAAGCTCCCATACTGCCCCTTTCTGCTGACATGCGACCTGCCGCCCGATTCCCATCCAGCCACCTGCATTCTTCTGACCCCCAACTCTAGTGCCAATGGAAAGAAACCATATCGTACCAAATTTCTCAGCCAACTACTCGGCCAGGCAATCATGATTCTTTTCATAATGGCTAGCCCCAACAAGGAAAGACGTGAGCTGACTCGATAACTGCCCTCATGAATACGAGCCCTGGACATGCATTTAAGGTGGCTCGTCTAGAATCGCCCTTGCTGCAGGCGTGTTGGCCTTCTTGGGTTATCCCTTGTAAAAGCTGAAGAATCCCCGATTGACGTGGCTAGTAGGCGACCTCAGAAAGATAACGCGGGCAAGAGCTCTGTACCTGCATACATACGCTTATATTTTAAATAGAGGCTATTTCATCTGCTCCCTGGAACTCTGCTTCGAGTTCTGAAAACTCGCCATGGACACAATACTCTCCCGATTTCTGCACTCCGATGCGCCAGATATCATCGAACTGCCAGGGCTGTGTAAATATATCATGGCCCCGATTTGGCTAGGCGACAAATACTCGACGATGGCCAAGTTATCCAATCAACTTCTCTTCGGCCATATTTAATGGTGCGTGCATGGCCTCAGCCACCGTGCATGCCGCTCCCTCCCATTCCCAACCAGTCATGCGCGTGGTCTCTGCGGGCTAAGCTTGTGTCGGGTCCCCAGCTGGAGTAATCATGAATACTTTTGTCCGAACTCGATAAATAATTTCCTTCTGGGTTACCTCTCGCCCTATTACCATCTCTATCTTTTGCTGCACTTCAAAACCGCAAAACTGCGAGGATGGCTTCATCCGGCCCACCCCGCTCCGAGAACCCTCAGACCGAGCGCAGAAGATCTCCAGACAGCGGGGCTAATCCAGAGACGGGCACAAACTCCCCATCAAAAGCGAAGCGGCGAAACCGTGTAATCAACTCGTGCCTCGAATGCCGAAGGAGGAAGCTGAAATGCGACAGAGGTGTACGTTGTCGCGTAACATATATTCAACCATTGTCTAACGAGCCGCAGGAGACATGCCAGAACTGCCAGACAGCAGGGCGAGACTGCGCATATGTGGACTCGACCAGCAGCGATGGCCAGTTTCGTCGCAGGCTGGCTGAAATGAAGGAAGCCAAGGATGCGCTTGACAATACTCTCTTGAATACCACACATGCCTCCTCAGCTTCCCCAGCATCTGGTCAGCGAAAGCGGACTAGACCCGCTGGACAAGTGTCAAGCGATGATTCAAGCGGCTCCGAAAACGATGATGGCTATCTGGACCCCTCCCCGTTTGCGCTTCGCCACGCTGCCTACGCGGATGATGCCGACGATGACATTGACGATTTGGGCGTCCGGATCGGCCGAATGTGGCTGGGAGAGAGAATTGGGGGGTTTAATCGGCCAAGAATCGCAGATGAGGTACGTGATCCTCGTTCAGCTGTCGATTAGCCTAACCCGCAATAATGTAGCTCAAGAGCACCCTACGCCGTGCCCGTCAAGCTCTTCCTCCGTCAGAATCGCCGCCAAGTATTTCCCAGGCGACTATATCGATGACGCCGTCGCCCGGCCTGGTTTTCAGCCAACTTAACATGAGTGATGATCTGACAGAGTACATACCCCCGCGGCACATTGCCGACAAATTAATGGAGCAGTATTGGGCTGCGGTCCACCCCGTAGCGCGAATTGTGCACCGGCCATCTTTCGCAACGCGATACGAGACGTTATGGGAGTGTGTTGAGAGTGGGTCCCCGGTGGTACCATCCCTAGCAGCCACTGTGTGTTCTCTCCTTTTTTCTGCTGTGGTCAGCATGTCCGAAGCGCAGGCTGTAGAGGTATGCCACACTACAGTGGAAGAGATCCAATCCCAGCTTAAGCTCGGCGCAGAGATTGCGCTCAGTCAAGCTCAACTGCTCAAGACAACCAAAGTGGAAACCCTGCAAGCCTTTGTCGCATATCTAGTAAGTGGCCTTTATCAACTCACTAATGTGCTCGTCAATATACATGCTGATAAATCCTTAAGCTCCCCATGTGCATCAACCGGATCTCCCGTGCCCATTCCGTTCTCACAGGGATGCTGGTTAGACTTGCAGAATGTATGGGCCTTCATCGCGACCCAGCCGAGTTCGAATTCTCGCCCGCCGAGTCGCACACTCGACGCCTGATCTGGTATCAAATTTGCTACTTGGACCTCAAGACGAGCGAGATTCAAGGCCCGCGACGCTTTATCCATCACAACAGCTACACAACGCGACTACCTCTAGACGTGGCCCTGCCGGGCGCACCAACCGCCTGGAATGACGCCATATTCTCGATGATCCGCTTCGAATGCCAGGAGATGCAGCGGCGTTGCGGCATGTATCTCAGTCGCGTCGATCAAAAACGAATGACTCTGACCAAGATGTTATCTAAAATCGAGGCCTTCCGATTAACAATGGATGCAAAGTACGGGCCGTACATCAATTCCTCCTCCCCAAGCCCCATGCAAAGAATGGCACGGCTACTGCTCAACCTGTGGGTCAGCATTCTATATCTAATTCCCCTGCACCGATACATGAATAGTGTCACCTACCGAATTCCCGATCGACTGCGTCAAATCGTTCTTGTGAAAGGGACTGAGGTGCTGGAGGCCGCAGTCGAGTTGGAGTCGGCGGAAGAACTGAAACAGTGGGCGTGGTATAGTTTATCTTACCAGCAATACCACACTGCGTTCCTCTTACTGGTTGAGATGTTCAAGTTCCCCCGCCGCAGAGAAGCAAATCGCATCTGGCGCTGCTTTGACTATATCTTCGATGAGCCGCTGGCCAATGCTCCGCTTTTGAATACAGCGGGGGACCATCCGACCGTCGACGAGATTATAGAATACCGAGCGTTGAAGGCTCAATATCTGATAACGATCATATCCGACCAGATGGGCGTGTACCACAATGCTAGAGGACAAAAACTGCCGTCTCGCTTCAAAGGTTCCACGATCACAAGAACACCAGGGAAGGATGGCGATGACTCAGACCCGCGGATGCCGTTGAATTACGCGCATGGGGAGCCCGAGACGCCTGATCCTACGCAATATCCCCAACCACCGGATGCTGTACTGAGTGAGAACACCTCTAATTTACAGACTGGATTCTCCCAGGCCCCCGAGAACGCGCCCAGTGCATGGCCGTCTCCAGGACAATTCTCCCCGTGGATTCAGGCAAGCGACACCCACATTTACAGCGCTGGCACGCACCTTCATCCTGGCAATCGTTACGGGTACTCGAGTTCGACGCCAAATGACAGCCTCTCCGCACCACACAGTGCAACGGGGGAGGTGGATTTAGAAATGCTAGAGATTGACTGGGTATGTTTTCAACCCGCGCCACTGAATTTTATTAATAGCCTTGACAGGACCTGTGGGACACTATATTTCCACCTCAGGCGAATGATGGGATGCTTGATATTGCTAACGACTACTTATGGGATTCTTCCGTTCCTGACCACGCTACGTCCTAGTTAAACACTTATGATGGGATTTTTAACCTTCTAGTATATATCTTGGCTGTTTGATGCTCCATGCTAGTGCTTTCCAATAAGCTAGAATTCCTTCCCTGAAACCGAATCTACATGACGCTGGATGTCTATATCTCTGCATGAACACTCTCAACCTATACAAATCCACACATTATAGAAACACACGAGCGAAGTTACTCTCGAAGAAATAAAAAAAGAAACAGAAAAGAACAGAAAAAGGATAAAAAAGAGTACACAAGAAAAAAAAAAAAAAACCGAGACCACAACCACCCAACCTAACGCTCCCCTAATTCTTCACGGTCCGACCCCTAACAAAAGCCAACACCCCACACCCCGTAAAAGCAGTTACCATAATCGCCTGCGGCAACAACCCCAGAAATAAATAAACCACCCAGCTGCCCTGGAGGGCATTAAACTTGGTCGTATGGCCCATATGCCCCGTGGTATCCAGGTTCGCCGCATTCAGCACCGCATAAATCACCCTGACAAACAGCAAGGGGAGAATAACAGCCATAGATCCGATAATATAGTGCGACACCGTCGCCAGACTCGTCTGTGCTTTCCACAATTGCACCACGCCCAGCGCAATCCCCGCGAACGCAATCAGAAACAGCGCAGAAGACGCTTTGGAGAGTGTCGCGCCCTTGTCATATTTATCGGAGTCGGGGACGCCAGTGTCGCTATCCGGGATGCGGTCCACGCCGCCGACGATACCCAGCACCAAGCCGATGATGATAATGGGGTGCACGAGGCGGAGGAGGCCGTTGAGGGGCGCGCCCTTTTGGGTCTGCACGAGGGAGGTATAGGTTGGTGAGGATGTCGGTGCTGGGGGTTCCCTCGAACTGGGGGATGTATTGACGAAGGAGAGGGTTGCGGAGAGTAGAGGGCCGAGGGCGATTTGGTAGAGGATCTGGGCGGCGACCTGGAGGCCCGTTGACGGGTGGGTTTTGTGCGCGATGGAGAGGAATATGGCCGGGCCGGCGATTTTAGCTGGGGCAGTCAGTCAGTATGGTATAGTACAAGGTAGGATAGGGCATGTGGGTGTGCTCGAGGTACCTACCAATGGTGAATATGTTGAGGTAGAGCCATGCTGTTTGTCTCCTGCAGAGGTAGTAGATCGTGCAGAATGTCACTGGGACAAGCAGGCCAGAGTAGATGACCAGCTCCAGGACGGCTAGAGTCTCCTGGGCATGCATGATTGATTGTCGATCTGGATATTTCTTTTGAATGCGATGACTTGGACATAAGAAAAGAGCCAAGTCCTGGACAAGCAATTGGCGTCAAGGCCAAGATATAGTTTCGTCTCCAGCAGGAGAGTTTAGGCGATGCTAGTATGTCACCCAGTCTGCCTCGCCAGGGGGCCGTTTTCCTCCGGCCGTAAGGGCTCAGCCGCAGGGTCTCCACGACAGGCGGAGTCCACGTTGTTAGTCCCATGTTCTACGGCGCCTGTGGTTTATTGTCTATCATTGGCTATCTAGCTAAGATTCAGATCCTTCAGGAGGTCCGTCATATACCATCGAGAGGCCCTTTCGTTTTGGAAAGCCGTCATGCGGCATTCGCCTATGTATAAGACCACCACTTATTTAAACCGTGGCGATTTGCGATGACAAAATAAACCTAACTGTATTCTCGAGATACAATTACGAGCAGTGCACAGTCGCAGAACATGATCATATCTTAGATGTAGATCTTGTAGACATGGGAAGCGGCTGGGTGAGGACTGTTCCCTTAGCTTTCAGCCCCCACCCCGTGTGCGAGATTGCATGGCAAAATGAGAGCGATTGGAAGTAAACTTCAAGGGGCTGAAAGCGCCACTTTTCAGCTCATACAATTCAACTGGCTGCACCGTGGAGAGCATGAATACGCTGTAGTCTAGAAGGCGTCCCCTCGATTTATTGGCGGGATAGACTCCGTCAAGCATGGACCCTCGATCTGCGTTGTCTTCACGACCGAGCGAATCATGGAAGGCGCTACGGTTCTTGTTAGCGCTGGCTGATACCCTAGCACCGCCAATATTTGCGATACCGATTCCGTGGTTGTGAGAGCCAGCTTACGGCCGTAACATCCGCCCATACACTCCGTCGTGCTCGGACGTACGGTAAGAGATAATGCTTCTTTGACTTGTACATCGTCCCCTCTATGGAGCGGCAGAGCAAATTTCCCACATATACGGTACTGTATAGCAAGCTTCAGTAATTGAATAAGTCGTGTTAAGAGAGACTATCATTCAACGCCTATTATCCTAGCGCCATCTCAGTTCACGCCCGGAGCAGCGGATTTAAGATTCTTCTCTACAAAGGCCGCAATCCGATCAATCCCAACCCCAGTCACCTCGCCCATCCGGATGATCGTAAAGGCATGACACGCCCCCTCAACCACACACAGCTCCGCCTCATTGCCCGCACTGCACCACCGCGCCGCCATGAAAACACTATCATCGACCAACGGCTCAATATCGCCCGTCAAAAATAGCGCGGGCGGCATCCCCTTCAGATTCGCATACAACGGCGACACAACCGGATCCTTGCGCTCACTCATGGGGATATGCCCGAACCCAGCCTCAACAAAGGCCATCATGCCCTCCTTGCTGAGGATGATGTCGCGGGTGTGCTCCAGCAGCGACGGCGTATACGTCATATCGTAGATTCCGTACCCCGTGACAATGGCGTCGAGGATGGAGCGGACGTCCAGCCCGTGATCGCGTTGCAGGGCCAGGCCGGTCGAAACGGCCAGCCAGCCGCCCGCGGACTCGCCGCCGAGGACTTTGAGCGGCGCTCCGAGGGCTTTCTCGCCTGCTGGGGTGAGCGCGTATAGAGCGGCATCGACACAGTCGTGTAGTGGCTTCGGGAAGGAATGTTCGGGCGCAAGGCGATATTCCACGGAGACCATGGTCAGGCCGAGACGGTCGGAGAGGGTGGTCAAATACGGATCGTAGGATGCGTTGCTGCCGATTACGAATCCACCTGGATGTGCGCAAAGTCTCAGTTAGTCTCTGCGTGGTCACTCAAAGAGCCACAGAACAAATCGGATCAAGCGCGTTCCTGAATGGATAGGCATGTATTATTTATCTGCGAATATGAGGAACACACTCACCGGCGTGAAAGTGAAGCCAAACTCCTCTGCTCTGCTGCCGCGAAGGAGAGATTATGCGGAGTTCAACCCTGTGCCCGTCTCGCGCCTTTATGGTCACTGTTCTCGCATCCGGGTTCAGAATGGGTTTTGGGAAGCCGTTCAGGCCCTCGCGGCGCATCTTTCGATACTCGGCTGCAGACTCGCATTGAGACCATTGCAGGCTGCCCACGAGTTGGGCTTCATACTGGTCGAGAAATTCAAGACGAGCCTTTAAGATGGCCGGATCAACCGGGGCGGGTTGGACGTTGAGCGACATAGCGGGCAAATGGTTGATATGTATGTGTCAAGGTGAGTCAGCTGATGTTCAACTTCACAGACAGGGTCCATCAAGGTATTTGTATCATTTCATGCGATGCTCGGCACATTGTAGGGGTGTGCTGGTCGTGAGGCCTCGGAACCGCAGGACAACGGAACCAGATCACTCGGAATGGAGATGGGTACGTTGTGTATACGGAACTGCCATTTACGACCAGTAGAGTTAGTTCCGTTCATGCGTCGTCGCTACCTACTGCGGGAGATAGGCTCGGTTGTTCTTATCCTGCGGTATTATGGCCTAAATGTTGGGATGGAGTGTACCTACAGCCGCGTATCCCATTTCTCTACACTCGACCATTTATTGTCTTCTCGCATATTGGTGTCCTGTACGAGAATGTATTGGAAGCACTATACTGTTTAAAAATAATACATATGACTCTCTAATATCTGCAATTTGATAAGATTTGACTTGCACGGCTTAGTTGCATTTTGAGCATTAACAGACAGATATAGTATTTTTGCTTATCGATTAACACATAGCGAGAACGATTACTTCGGGAAATATAATCAGGGCCCATGAAATGCAATACACCCATGTAATCCCCCACCGGCACGACACAGCGTCCCTATGTAGCGTCCGACCTTGCTTTCAAATGAACCATCAACTTTCGCTTCTCCCACAGGAAAAAGCTCTTCTGCTTATCCCAACCCACAGACTCGGGAACAAGGCTGAGGTCAAAGTGATAGAGCACTTTGGCAAGAATCAGGCGCAGCTCGCTGTACGCCAAACTAGATGGTGAACGAAATTAGTTAGCCTTGGAACCCGACGAACAGCTGTGCAGCCCAGATCGATAGAAAGGTCTTACTTCTTCCCTAGACAGTTTCTTGGCCCAAAGGAGAATGGTTGGAGAGCTGCTTTGTTATCACTTGCAAACTCGTCGCCAATCCATCGCTCCGGGATGAACTCGTTTGGTCGCTTGAAATTCGCTGGGTCGTGATGGGTCGCCCACTGGTTGACCGAAAGTGCAGTCTATTTCCTACCATCAGAAACGAAACGGGCGGTCAGCTTCTTGGAGCTCACGTACCTTGCCAGGAATCTGCTCCCCACAGACCAAAAGTCCCTCATCGGGAGCAACACGAGGCAATCCAACCGGAACAGGAGGATAGATGCGAAGTCCCTCCTCGATACACGCGTTCAAGTACTTCATCCGCGCCAGCGGCGCAAGCTGGATATCAGAATCCTTCTCGAACGTGGCCCTTATTTCGCGAACAATCTTGTCCATTTTCTCCGGGTTCATCAGGAGATGATACGTCAGGCCACTCAACGCAGTCGCCGTGGTTTCCGTTCCTGCGACCATGAACACCTGTGAGTTTGCATACATCTCCGAGTGGCTCAGGCGGAGCTCTTCCTTCTGTCCCATTACGATGCCCCAGATATCAGGTCTGTGGATGTTTCTTGCTGGGTCGATGCGCTTATCCACGCGCTCCTGGCATGCCTTGTAATGCGCGATGGCCTTGTCTTTGAGAGACTTGGGGATCAGTTTCTGTGTGAATGGTGCAGTCCACGGGTAGTAGCGTCCGAGTCTGCGCAGCGCGTTGGTTTTCATGCTCAGGAATATCGCGGACACCCAGCTATCATCGCCGGTGCCGGCTAGGAGGTGGAGCGAGTCACCGAATGTCAAATCGCCCATGATGTCGAAGGTGGTCAGATTGTACAGGTGGACAATCTCAACGGGCTTGCGGGGACCCTCCCGCGCAAGGACGTGCAGCTTGTCAATCAACATGTCCACATAGTGGGAGATTAGGGGCTGTTGCTCGCGGAGGGCCTTTTCGGAAAAGGCATGGGAGAAATTGCGACGGAAGCGGGAGTGGTCGGCCGCGCCAGCCCGGATGATATCTGGGGCGCCGTTGAACGAGGGTCCGTAGAATCGGGGGTCCTTTTCTGTGGATTTTGCGCCTGCAACCGCATGGCCGTAGATACCCTTCCAGGCCTCTGGGGTTGAGTAGCTCAGTTCGGTGGGGGCTACGCGGACGGTATGGCCGTAAACCGTATGTAGCTCCGTGACCCAGTCGACGAGATCACCTTTGAAGGTGTGATATAGGGTTGGGATGCGGGAGATGGCGGCGTGCTTGGGGCCCGGGAACCGGCAAAGCGGGTTTATGTATAGTTCGTAGAGACATTTAAACGCGACACTGGATATAATCTACTCGTTTGATTGAGCTTGGCTTAGTGTGCAGATGATTTCATAGATCACTTACCGAAATAGCAGTCACAGCAACATAGTGTTCGTAAACATAATCAGCAAGAGACTGGAGTAGCATTTTCGGCAGGCTCTCGATATCTGTACGGATACGGATTGTGAGATAGAATGGTCTCTGTGTTGAGATGGCCTAAATATTGTCAAAAATAATCAAAAGAGAACTGGTAAACATACGACTGCTTTATGTACAATAGCTTACCTCAACGGCGATCTACATTCAAGGTCAAAGCTATGCACCACCAACGAGGTATAATGTCTCATAAAGATTCGGAACGACTAATAGTGAATTACTTATGAAGGCTTTGAGGAGTATAAAGTATCCACGTTCCGCGGAATAACTCTGCGTGTCCTAGTTTCCGTACGCTAAGCTTGGCCGGGCTTGCTAGCTGGTGGATCCTGAGGTGGGGATGCATCCATTGATGCACGAAAATCCGCCAATAGCCTCGATTGGGCTCAATAAAGTACTTTTAGGTTGAGGGAATTTTGAGCTATGACGAGACGCATCATGGATAACAATGGTAGAGCGCTTTGCCGCTTAGTGAATTGAACGTTTGCTATTCTCTCATACACGGAACCCTAGATATTCCACCAGGTCTACAGAGCTGACTGCACCTCTACCGTTTGTTGAGACAGGTTTACCTCATACCTCAACGCTGCTAAATGCCCAGCATCAACCACCACCGAAGACCCCGACATGTAACTTGCACCACAGCCGCTAAGGAACACACAAACATCAGCCACTTCCTCCGGTATCGCCAGCCTCTGTAGTCCATTGCCTTGTACTGCCCAGTTACTAGTCTTGCCCGTCTGTGTCAACGTGCTCCGAGCCCTAACCATGGGCGTCTCCGTCATACCCGGACAGACAGCGTTAATCCGGATCAGATCCCGCGAGTGATCGATTGCCGCGGACTTGGTAAGCCCGATGACGGCGTGCTTGGAGACATTGTACGGCATCATGTTCTGTAGGGCGGCGAATCCCGTCACGGATGCAATGTTGATGATACTGCCTCGTTGCCTCCGCAGCGGGTTGTCGACGATTCCAGGCGTGCAGGTCGGGGTTTGTTTCTGCATCGCTCGCACCTCTTCTTGCATACAGAGGAGAATACCTCTGGTATTGACATTCAGGAGCTTGTCGTATTCGTCATGAGGATATTGGGCGGTGGGTAATCTAGCGCTTGTTGTGACTCCGGCGACATTGGCAGCTGTAGTTGTTATTCCTCGTGTTTCCTTTTTTGGGGAAGGAGAAAGGCAACAGGGCTTGAAACATACCGTAATCAATCCGTCTGAAGGCCTTGACAGCCTCCGATACCATTTTCTGAACCGAGGCGACACTGGTGACATTGACCTGCACGGCAAGAAGTTGTAAATCGAGGCCCTGATCCTTGATCATGGATATGGTTTCCCGGATTCCATTCATGTCCAGAACAGCGAGTGCGATAGCCCTACATCCTGCCCGCGCATATGCGATACAGAGCTGGCGTCCAATTCCAGAGCCTGTGTACATGATAGAAAAAAGGTCAGCAACGGGCACGGTAAAACAAGAGGCTGCGATCGTGAGGTACTGTGACTCACCTGCACCTGTTACTAGAGCCACGCCTCCCAAAGTTGCCATTTTTGATGAAGACTGTCTTTACCACATGAAGTAAAAGAAATGGTCCAACCCAAATTTCGCGGTGGCTTTACTGTTTTCTTTTTATAGCTGAGGTTGTCTGCTGCTTAATAAATGGATGAGACATTGACGGATCCCTGCCACTGCTGATTCGGAAGTATATAAATGGCAGATCATTCCGATGGCCTTCCGAGAACACGATCGTCACCTCCCCAGGTCATTCGAGTTTAACGGGATATTTACCAAAAAGAAACCATGTTCTCACATCCCGATCGGATCTCTTTGAACCTTCCCGCCACATCCTGGCGTGGTGGTAGCTCGAGCCACAGTTCACGATGATCACGGGGCTGACAGACGTTGAATGTTTCCTGAAATCCACGGCGCCGATATCCGATACAATCCTGGGACCCAGAGGCATTCATTATCAAGAGCTCTATTAGGTTCCTGCCCCGATCGCTGTGCCCTCGAGCAGACTACCTCCGTATTTGCGGGTAAAAGAACAGTATAAGATATCATATTGACTAGAACATATCCTAGGACTTCGCTAAACCTCCAAGATGGAAACAAAAGTCCTTAATCACAGACGCGATCCTCTAGAATCCCGGCTAAGAGCCTCCTCCACAATCCGCATGGCCTCCATGGCCTTTGCTCTCGTCGACGCAGCTCGACCCTGAGGCCCCCCGTCATTCAAAAGCTTCACTTCCCGCCAGCCGCCGATGTCAGCGACCTCCAGGACCGTTCCAGCGGGATACTTTGAGTCCGTTACTAGCGCCATCATAGCCTTCACGACCTCCTCTGGCGGAAGCGTAAAGTCCTTTTCCAAGTCAATGTGTTCACGGGCGCTCGCGCTGTCCCGGAATAACGGCGTATCCACAACCCTGTCAAGCGGATATGATATGTTAATAACCATCGTCGTCGCACTCTAGCGCAGTAGAAATGAATGGAAATATGGGCAACCAAAGACTAACCCAGGAGCAACGCCAACAACCCGAATACCCGATAAACCATCCAAAGGCTCCATACACCGCACGAACTGGCTGATCGCCTGCTTGGAGACCGAGTAGAGCGGATTCGTCACAGACGGCTTCTGGGCCGTGATGCTCGACAAGTGGAGAATGACCCCGGCCTTCTTCCCCGCTTTGCTCATTCTCCGCACCGCGATTCGAGTCATCTTGATCGGATGCGAGATATTCACGTCGAAGATCTTGTACCGCGACCCGCTGTTGAGGCCGTCCTGATCACCCCAGAAAGTGTTGGTGGAGGGCTCGTACAGACCGGCACCGGGCACCACAATATCAGGGACATCGCCGTTAAAGAGTCGTTCAAAAACATCGAATACCTCCTCGAGCTGTGCCCAGTCCGTTACGTCGGTTTTGTGGAATAATACTCGTGTAGGAGCGGTCTGGCTCGTGTCTGTTGAAAGGAGCCATTCTTTGGCCGTCGGGTGGAGGGAGATATCGGCGATGAGAACCGAGCACCCTGAGTCGTAAAGAGCTTTTGCAAAGGCAAGGTTGATTCCCGTGGGTTTGTTAGGAACCCGGATTCTGGTTTGGAACAAGGGCCAACTCACCCGAGCCGCCTCCAGTAATGAGGGCCTTTTTGCCACGAGGATCGAGGACGGGCATGCTGAATGCGATTCTTTAGTGTTTCAGCCAGTAGAAGATTGTAAATCAAGCGGGTATATGAGTATTCTTCGTGGTCATAAAATAGCCAGACACCATATTTATAATATTCCGGGGTGGTCGTCGCGTCGGGGAGTCAGAGGCTAGTTTCGCATTCCCCTAAATCCTGTTCGGAAATTTTTATCCAGAATTATCATTCCGCTTCCGAATGGGATAATGAAGATATATATTCAACCGGACCTGCTGTACAAGATTATACCATTCTTTTTACCAACTTCTACCCTGTTCCAAAACAAAACTGTGGGGATACCTTCTGTTCTTGCTAAACATGCTGCCCTCTCAGGCAACCCTGAAGGCGAAATGCCACCCTTCCGTCGTCGGAACGCCCCAAACCATCGACGAAAACACTCCCGACCTCTTTCGACCACTCACCATCCGCTCAATCACGCTCCGCAACCGGATTTGTGTCTCGCCGATGTGTCTCTATTCAACTGCCTCCTCGGGGCCCCAACAGGGGGTTCTCACACCCCTCTACATCACAACAATCGGCCACAATGTGTTCAAAGGGGGCGGCACTGGCCATGCTCGAAGCGACCGGCGTCCAGCCCAATGGCCGTATTAGCCCTAACTGTCCCGGGCTATGGAATGACACGCAGCAACGCGCCCTCAAGGGCCTGGTGGACTTTATCCATTCCCAGGGTGGGCTGTGTGGTGTGCAGCTGTCGCACGCGGGGCGCAAAGCAAGTACACTGCCACCCCTGGCTGCGGCGCAACTCGGAAAGTCGAGTGCGAGGGCTGGTATCGAAGACGATGGGTGGCCTGCTGATGTGATAGGACCGTCCGGGGGCCTCTCGTGGGATGGTAAAGGGCAGGAGGACGTTTCGGGGGGCTATCATGTCCCCAGGGAGATGACGAGAGAAGAGATCGGGCAGCTCATTTCAAATTATGCGAGCGCCGCGGAGAGGGCTGTGAAGGCGGGAGTTGATGCAGTCGAGATCCATGCCGCGCATGGCTACCTGATTCATCAGTTTCTGAGCCCGGTCACGAACAGGAGAATGGATGAATACGGCGGAGGGTTTGATAATGGGATTCGTTTGTTGCTGGAGGTGGTTCGCGCAGTGCGAGCGAGGATACCGGCCAAGATGCCCGTATTTGTGCGAGTCAGCGTGACGGATTGGATGGAGGAAACCCGCCTCGGAAAGGAGTTGGGCAGCTGGCATGAAGAGAGCACGATGCGCCTTGCAGAGATACTTCCCGACCCAGGGGTTGACTTGCTAGACGTCAGCTCAGGGGGTAATCACCACCAAGCGCGCTTTAATGTTTTTGATGGAGGGGAAAGGCATACCGCGATTGCACGGAGGATTAAGCAGTCGCTAAAGGCCCAAGGCAAGAACCTCCTGATAGGGACAGTGGGTATGATCACTGAGCCCAAACAGGCGAGGGACCTGGTGCAGTCTGGTCCTCGAGGAGAGGCGGGAGTGGATGTGATTTCCCTTGGACGACAATTCCTTCGAGAACCGGACTGGGTGCTGAAAGCTGCAGCAGAGATTGGCGTCGACGTGGTTTGGCCGGCCCAAATCGAGCGGATTCGACCCGCTTCCTCTGCCCGTATTTGATGGTGAGGAAGATTGGATCTTACGTTTATCGAACGGATTAGAAATCATGCCTGACGAAAATGTAACCGGTGGACTATTTCTAGTATCCCGTGGTGACTGGTTGTTCCTATAGATAGGCAAAGTGTGTCGGATAAGTAGCCTCTTCGTGGTTCCGAGGTAAAAAATATTCCGAGATGTTAGCTGTAATGTTCCGTCATATACAACTACATCTGCATTCTTCAAGCCAAAAGCCCTATCTGTATCTCTGGTCACTCTGGACGGGCTATCATGATTATGGACGCCCCTGCCACAAAAGCCAAATATCCTAAGCAGACGCCATCCTGGAGCCCGTGGTCAGAGACTGTCAGCGACGAGATTCTGCACCACCGCTACGCTGGATCAGGCACCCAGGATGACCCATACGTTGTGTCCTGGCTCCCCATCGATCCTCAGAATCCGATGAGATTCGGCCCGGCAAGAAAAATCATAATCACCTGCGTGGCAGCGTTTGCATGCCTTATTGTATCCCTTACGTCTTCTGCATATGCGGGCAGCATGCAGGGCATCATGGCCGAGTTTGGCATTAGCAAAGAGGTGGCCACGGTCGGACTATCTCTGTTTGTCTTTGGATTCGCGGTTGGACCACTCGTATGGGCGCCATTGAGTGAAAGTGTCGGCAGACAAGGTCCATTCTTGGTCTCCTTTGTCGCGCTTACGGCCTTCTCCGGGGGGTGTGCCGGTGCTCCGAACATCGAAACACTTTTGGTTCTCCGGTTCCTCGGTGGTTCTTTTGGCTCCTCGCCCTTGACAAACGCAGGTGGGGTGATTGCGGATATGTTTGCCGCGAAACAACGCGGCCTGGCATTGTTACTATTCGCATCGACTCCCTATCTAGGTATGGCCCCTTCCATTCACCTCCCAGAGTATCCTGTCTAGCTAGATCCATTGCTAATGGGCCCGCTAGGACCCTGCCTTGGGCCAATAATCGGTGGGTACCTGGACATGAAGGCAGGATGGCGATGGGTTCAGGGTCTCTTGGCAGCTGTCGCGGGACTGGCGTGGATTTTGATGGTTGCGTTCGTCCCTGAGACCTACGCACCAGTCATCCTGCGCCGCCGTGCGAGGCAGCTGTCTCGTCTTACAGGGAACTGCTATCGTAGCAAGCTTGACATTCAGACAAGGCAGACCACCACCCTCACCAAGCGGTTGAAGACCGTTTTCTCACGGCCATGGATGTTACTCCTCCGCGAGCCAATCGTCCTACTCCTGACCCTCTACGCTGCTCTTATCTACGGAACCCTATACATGCTCTTCGAGGCCCTCCCGATAGTCTACCAGGAGCACCGGGGGTGGAATCAGGGCACCGGAAGCCTCCCCTTCATTGGAGTCATGATCGGCGTACTCTGCGGGGTCATCTATAGCCTACAGGATAACAAGCGCTACATAAAGCTGCAAACCCAGCACACCGGCACCCTCCCTCTACCCCCTGAAGCTCGCTTGCCGCCTTGTATGATGGCGTCAATCACAATCCCCATCGGACTTTTCTGCTTCGCATGGACCAATTCGCCTTCGATCCACTGGGCAGCTAGCACTGCATCCCTGATTCCGTTCGGGTTTGGGTTACTCCTCGTCTACATGGGCATTGTGAACTATCTCATGGATGCTTATACCATCTACTCAGCTTCGGTCATGGCAGGTATGGCGGTCTTTCGATTCGTGTTTGGTGCCGCATTTCCCCTCTTCTCGGGCTCTATGTATGAGAGGCTGGGCATTCATTGGGCTTCCTGTATTCCGGCGTTTCTTTCGGTGCTGTGTATGCCGCTGCCATTCCTCATTTACAGATATGGGCCTGCGATAAGGAAGCGATGCAAGTATGCAGCGTTGGCGGAGGCACATCTACGGACTGTTCGAGAGGTCGCGGTCGTGCCTGCTCGCGCTAATAAGGGTATATCGAATTCGACATGAGTGGTGTGAAGGGATCCGAAGAGTGCAGATCATTTCCGAACGTTGTGGATATAAGTAATACGGGTTTCCTTGATAAAAGACTTCGTAACATCTGTACAATATGAACCTTGAATAGCTAGCTTCAACATGGAAAAGAAAAGATCCCCCTCTTGATACATGGCCAATTGTTACAATATTGACCCCGACCCCGGTATAAGTAGGTCGCTCTAAACTCCAAGATTCTCTCTACACTCGCCCCAGAACTAGGAGGCTCCTTAAGTGATTTGCTACCGTAGGGATTACGAATTATTCATGAGACCCTCCTTAGTGGACTGCAACGTTGCCGGCTCGTTCTAGTGGGATCCCGCATCGAGGTGGCCTGACCATGTAGTAAAGCAATCTTAACCATTGAAATATGTATCGGGGTACGTTATGTACGGGGCAACTCTGGAAACAAAGACACTATATGAGAAAATATTCTATTTCAACCGCCCGCCTTAGCTCTAACTCCCATTGATAAATTTCGCGAGTGTCGATTTGTCTTGGTTAAGGTACCAACTGCAGAACAACCAAGTTAGCCGAAGTCATATTGGGAAGAGAAAATAATGAACTTACGTTGGGTCAGCCTTTTGAACTTCGCCCGGTGCCAGATCCGGCAGCTCGTGGTCCAGGAATCCGTTATTGAGCCAGGCAAAATCCAGCTTCGAATCCTCACACCGACTGTGCCATTCCATATCTTCGTAGCGATGGCGCCGCAGAAGCTCGAAATAATGCAGCCTCGATCCCGGGTGGAAAGCGTGCAGGTCTCCATCCTTGGCGCCGTTCTTGAAGGAGCTCGCGCAGCTATCTCCCCAAACGGTCTTTTGGAGCCAGTTCATCATGTGGAACTGGTACGCCTTTGCCTTTCCTTCGCGCAGCCGGAACGAGGAGTAGTTCTCCCGCTGGAGCTTCTGGATCATGTCGACGACGTAGAGTGTGATTCGTTCGATGGACGTGATCATGCTGCCGTGACCGACTGGGCTGCCGGGTCCCATGTAGACGAAGTAATTGGGCATATCCTGCGCCAGGACGGAGAGATAGCACGCTGGATCCGCACTCCAGGCCTGCTGCAGGTTTACCCCGTTGGCACCGATGATCGGCCACCGGGGCGTGAACGAGAGGTCAAAGCCTGTAGCGGCAATAATGACGTCAAAGTCTCGCTCGCTACCGTCCTGCGACCTCAGTCCCGTCTTGGTAAATGAGGCAATCTCTCCCCAGACAACCTCACAGTTGTCTGCGCACAGGGCATTGAGGTACCCAGGCCCCGGTGTCGGTCGGCGGCATCCCACCGCAAAGGCCGGGAGGAGGATCTCAGCGAGTTCCGGTTTGGCTGCGAGCTTGGCACGCATATCCTTCGTTGTGAACTCGCGAGCAATCCGTTGGAACTCGGTGCCACGAACATACAACGGGAACCGGACATTGAGCTCCTGTTCGATTTCCTTCCGGTAGCCAAGATACTCCTCGGGATGCTCGGTCCACTTCCGTTGTTGCTCGTCATCATAGTACACGTTCGGGACACCTTGCTCGATGAACCTAGATCCCAAGTTGGCCGTGATCCAGGTCGGAGATCGAATAAACGCCGAAACGTGGCCGGCCACTTTCTGCACGGCCGCCGTGACCTGGATGCCACTACTTCCGTTACCAATGACGGCAACTTTCTTGCCACGAAGATCCAGGTTAGGGTCGTAGTTTGCACTGTGGGCTAGGGTGCCCTGGAACGTCTCACGGCCAGGGATGTCGGGCCAACGCCAGTTGTTCAGGTAGCCGCTGGCGTTGATGAAGACATCACACTCCTCCACGATATCTTCGCCCACCTCCCCGTCGGTTATGCCCCCCTTGCTGGAAATAACTGTGCGTCGGCCATCGGTTTGCTTGCTGATCACTTCCCACTTCTGCTTGTCCTCAACCCAGCGTGCACCGACTACCTTGCGGCTTGTTTGAATGTACTTTCTCAGCCCGAATCGATCCGCCACGTCGTTCAGGTAGGCGAGGATTTCTGGGGCGGACACGTAGAAGGAGGACCACTTTGGGTTCGGGGCCCAGGTGAACTATTATTTTCCCAACGCACGTCAGCCGCCGACCTGCAAAGGGGATATTGGAGTCCGTGTTTCCCTACCAGATAGTTATGCGATGGGATATCGCATGCACATCCCGGGTACCGATTCTCCCACCATGTTCCTCCCAATCCTGCATTCTTCTCAAAGATCTGCAGGTCGACATTTCGAAGCTGCGAGGTTTCCACGGCGTGGGCAAGAGAAAGACCGCTGATACCCGCACCAGCGACAATGACTTTCAGGGGTCTCGGATGGTCGAAGGGGAGCTTGGACTGTTCGTATGCCTCGGGGTACTTTTCTCTGTATGTCTCTGTGGATTGGATGGGCTGAACCCCGCCATTTGCGACGCCGTTGCTGGACATATTTGGATGATATGATATGTATGTAAGGTGGGAAGGGTGAAACGGAAAACTTACGCTCTCTTCGACGTCCTTGGCTCCGTATATAAGTGCTTTCGAATGACTATTGGCGAAGATAGGAATCACAATCAGGGATTCATGAGAAAGCTCGTCTTACTCCTGGAATAACTTTGCTCCAATTCGGCACCTTGTTTCCTGATTTCCTGTAGAATATGACGGAACCAGTATGCGTGAGTGGTGCTTCCGAGACTCGGAAAAACTCCACTCACAAAACATTCGGCATAATTGATGCGACCTTTTTTTCCTTATCGATGTACACGATGTAAGGAATACATCTGATGATCTTGATTGCCGAAGTTCATGTAATTTCCACGGTATTATCATCGCGTCTGCCTGAAGCGTAGACTTTCCTGCCCGTGCTACGAATAAAACTCTCCTCATCCCCAGATAGACAGACACAGGCAGCACCAACGATTCATCGATTATCCCCCTCACAATAACAATCATCACCCGCTCAATTCCCCACTTCTTCAATTTCTATATCCAAAATGTCCTACAGCGATTTCAACGGAAAGGTCTTCGTGATCACCGGCGCCGCCTCCGGCCAGGGTCGCGCGACGTCGCTTCTCCTGGCCAAACAAGGCGCAAAGCTCGGACTCCTCGATCTGAACCACCCACAGTCCACGCTGGACGAAATCAAGCAACTCGGCGGAGAGGCCGTCGGGTTCCAGGTTGACGTGGGCGACTCCGCTGCTGTCGAGGCTGCCGTGAAAAGCACCAAGGAGAAATTCGGCAAGATTAACGGCGCCGCAAACCTCGCGGGGTGGATTGGCACTCAGGGGTTCAAAGGCAAGGGCTACGCTCTCGACACCATTACGGACCCGGAATGGGACGCGATGATCAGTGTGAACTTGACCGGGGTGAAGAATAGTATCGCGTCGGAGCTGAGACATATCAGCGATGGTGGCAGCATCGTGAACGTCTCTAGTATTGCGGGCCAGCGGGGGACTCCGTGGAACTCCCCCTATGGTACCGCGAAATCCGGTGTCATTGCGCTGTCCAAGGCTGCGGCGTTTGAGGTTGGTCCGAGAGGGGTCAGAGTTAATGCTGTTGCACCGTACGGTTCCCCATTTCCCCCTTTTTTTTTCTAGACTTTAATGTGGTGATCGGACTAACGGGGAGGACTTCTTGGACAGGGGCATTGTGGATATTCCGCTTGCGAAGGCACTGGGGCCTATGGAGCTGGTCAATGAGAGGCTGCTAAGCCGGACTGCTCTGGGACGAATGGCCCAGCCCGAGGAGATTGCTAAGTGCGTCTTGTTCCTGCTGAGTGACGAGTCTAGCTTTGTAAACGCCAGTGTATGAGCCTTGGTCCTACGCTTGTGAATTGTTTCAAGACAACAGTACTAACAGCTTTGTAGGTTCTCAATGCCGATGGAGGTTTCCAGTAAGAGTTGGTTTAACATTGCTACTATTTGGGCTATTACAGAGTGCTATCGTATGTAGTTAGCTAACTCTTGAGCAATATCAATTTAAATACGACACGCATTCTTCGTATAATTATTCCGTATGGGATGGTCAGAGACGGTAGGCCACCCCAGTTTAGATCGGTATAATGAGCAAAGCTCTCCAAAAATGACCAACCAACGACTCCTCAGAAGGAACAGGAAAGCGAGACCCAGTCAAAAGGACTGGTAGTTAGTCCCTGCGTTCGAATCCTGCGACTCCGTTCGTGATGGCCTAGATCAAAGCATAGCCTCCGCTCGGAATCGGAACACAAAAGTGTCACCACCCTTCATTCCGAAAGCGTCACTCCGAGAAACCCTTGTTTGCCCTCCAATCTTTATACCTCCGCTCGAATATAAGTTGGACACAAATATATTGACAATTACCAGGTTTATCCTCACATTGCTAAAACTTTACCATCATGCCTAGTTGAAGCACGAAGTGCTCCTCCTGTATGTTGCGATCGGTATCTTGATCAAGATTTCGGAAAAACCCACCCAACTCATGTAGCTGAAGGAGGTCCGAGAAAATACCAAGAAACCACTAGGTAGATTCTCCAGTACGCCACGAAATAGAAACCAATAAAAATCCCACTTTCAAAGTTTAAGTTCTGGCCGCCAATCCTTGGGAAATATCTGAATCTGACCGTCTTTTACCCCATCTTTACCCCGGATGGGGTGCGTTGATCTAGATTTCTCGGGGTAATGGAAGCTAGTTGACTGGGAGGGATATAAATATCTTACCGTGATAGCGCAAGAGGAGAAGGGCATCTATATTCGTCCCAAAGGAAGTTCAATCTATTGCTTTAGACCTCGATATGGAGAATCCAACGACCAATGCAAGGAAACCCGCAGCGGTAAAGGCAAATACCTACGCTATAGGAATATGTGCCATGATCGCCCTCAGCTCCTTTGCCTATGGCTACGCGGGGGCAATTATCGCGACCACACTTACTCAGCCGTCGTTCACAGCAGCCATGGGACTCGACACGGCATCTAACGAAGAGTCCCTAGTGGGTGCGATCAACGGTCTGTATTACGCCGGGGGGGTGTTTGGCGCCTTCACGAGCGGCTGGCTTTCTAATCGATGGGGGCGAAAGATTTCCGCCGCGGTTGGCAATGTCTTTCTTCTGATCTCTGCAGCGGTGATGACCGGTGGGGTCAATGTAGCCATGTTCATCACCTTTCGTTTTTTCAGTGGCGTTGGGTGAGTTCCTGCTTACCTATACACTTCATAGTGCCTAGACTGATATCGCATGCTCGTCAATATCCAGATCGTTCATCATCCTCTCCACCATCCAAGTATGGATAGCAGAACTGTCCCCTCCGCAGATCCGAGGCATTATGGTGGATATACACACCGTCTCCATGATGACAGGCTACGCTGTGGCTTCGTACGTCGGACTTGGCTTCTACTTTGTAAGCAGCAAGGATGTCTGGCGAGGGCCCATGGGGCTGTCGGCGGCATGGCCATGCATTGCCCTCTGCGCAATCTACTGGGCATCCGAGTCGCCTCGCTACCTCGTCTCTCGTGGTCGGAATGACGAGGCCTGGACGATTCTGCAGCGGACACACGCCAATCCCCAGAACGATCCAACAGACGAGCATGCGAAGCGCGAGCTCTACCAAATCCAGAGGCAGATTGAGTTGGATGCCACCGGTGCTTCAAACCAGCGTTCATATTGGATGATCATGAATCGGGCAAGCCTGCGGCGGCGAGTCTGGATGACTATCTTTCTCGAGTTTGCGTTGATGAGCTCTGGGATCTTGGTGATTCTAAGTAAGGCCCATTCCCTGCACTAGAGGATTCTCGCCAGACGAGTAAGTAGATAAATGAGAAGAAAAAAGACTAACTCAGATTCCGCAGACAACGGGGCAATCATCTGGGGCGGCCTAGGTTTCCAAACCGCCCAAATTCTCAACTTTCAGGCGGGCTTCCAGCTCTGCGGGCTGGTGTTTAACCTAGTCGCCATGATCTTCGTCGACCGGGTGAAGCGCGTGTGGCTGATTTCCTTCGGTCTGCTAGCGTGCAGCCTCACCATGATGGCCGAGATGATCCTGCAGCGCTTCTACCTCAGCACGACAAACAAGGCCGGTCTCTCAGCCGCGGCAGCGCTGATCTTCATTTTCCAGATGACCTTCTCGTTGTTCCTGGACGGGGCGTCGTAATTTTACGTGGCGGAGATCTGGCCGAGCCATCTGCGCCCGCAAGGGTTCGCGATTGGCATGGCGACACTGTGCATAACAAACATGATCTGGCTCCTCGCGGCGCCGACGGCGATCGGGCGGATTGGGTGGAAGTATTATCTCTTCTTTGTGTGTATTCCGGCTGCTGCGGCGGTGGTTGTCTTTTTCATGTATCCAGATACGTTGCACAAGCCGCTGGAGGAGATTGCGGCGATGTTTGGTGATCAGGAAGAGGAGAATGGTGAGGATGAGGGGGGCGAGTCCAAGGCTACGGTTGATCTGATTGAGCGGGCGGGTTAGGGCCCAGTGGGTTGGTGAGTGAGGGTTGGTGAGGGTTGGTTGAGGTGGGGAGGGTGCATCATTTGTATTCGTTGGATCGGCACGCAAGCCGGTGCAACCTGTAATGCACAAGAAATAGTGGATTATTATCGTCAACCAGTGAACTACTGGTTAGGTCGTGTTGTCTTGGCTTAGTTAATGCTTCCCCGCATTTCGCAGCCGCCTATAAGAGGGCGTAATGCACCCTGAAGGTGGATGATCAAGAGATCACCCCCAAAATCCCACAGCTTCCAGGTCAGCAGAAGCTCGGTGCAAAGCGCGACAAGTACACCTCGCACGCGTGGTAAGCCATTTATCTCGGTCTGTAAGTGATCACTAACACGGAGCAGCGGGGAGTGTCAACGGCGCAAGGTGAAGGTTGGTTTTCCACCTCCAGCCCTTTATCTCAATGATGACAATAATGAAACTAATCTGAACCCGACGTGACAGTGTTCTGGAGAACCAGTCTGCTCAAATTGCCGAACCAGAGGCACCAAGTGCCAGTATGAGGACGGTGGCCAGCGTGGGCCCAAACCCCGAAGCCGCACCCATGACGAATCCACCTTGCGGTATGCCGTCCTGTCTCCGGTTCTGTTCTGAATATATCCGTTAATCAATACCCCAGGGGGTCCTCATCAGATATAGGCCCGAGAAAGCGAAGAAAATCACGGTCAACTCTCCGGGATCAGCTCGCACAACTGCAAGAAAAAGTTGACGAACTAATGCAACAAGGCCATAAGCCCGATAATACAATCCTATCCGATCCTCGAGACTCATCGCAGGATTCACCAGAATTGCTCGCGAGTCCACACCTGTTCATCGGCAGCGCAAACTCGGGGAAGAGCCCGGACAGCCTGATGAACTGCTCCACGTATTCCGGCTCTCTCGACACCTGCAACCCCGGGAGAATCTTACAAGACACGGATATTTTCTACGCTCAAAACCCGCCTTCCAACTCGCTCGCACTAAGCTCTCAGATTGATGCCCTCCGAAAATTGGGACGGTCGGGTGATCTATCCCAAGCGCCGGGGCTTTCGATGCCAGCGGCGATCCCCGAGCCGCACCTGCCGGTCCAACTTCCCGAGCCCGCTCTCTTATGGTCCCAAGTGACGGTCTTCCTCACAGAATTCGGGTGTTACTTTCCCTGTCTGCATGAGGATCGGGTACGTGGCCAGCTGGCAGCTGCTCTGACATGGCTAGGTTACAACGATGATCACACCGAGGTATTTGTCGGTGATTCGCAGTGTGAGATCATTGCCATTCTCTTCAACATTCTCGCATACGCGGAGGCAGTAACGCAATCATCCCCCACCGACAGCAAACTCTCTCCGCACCCAGGCTTCCAGCGCTACAGCCAGGGCGTGCAACTAATGGAACACTTTGGCAAAGTACACAGCAACGACCTCCACACTACCGTTTACCATACTACCGCTACCGCCTATCTCCTCGAGCTGGGGATGCTGCAAATGGCCATGCAGAGCGTATCACGGTCCTTCCAGACCGCTCTTTGCATAGGCCTCAACAAGCAGGATCGGTGGCCCGATAACGGCGAGGATGAAGATATCGCGTGTCGGCAATCGCTCTGGTGGACAATCTTTTTCCTCGACAAGCGAGTTGCACAAAAGATCGGCATTGTGTACTCTCTCCGGCAGACGGAGTGTGCTGTCAGAGAGTTCGTCGGGGACGACGGTGTCCTGGGCCCGCAGGCGCACCATGAGCTCCTCCAGAGCATGATCTCATTTAGTCAGCTGTGGGCTCACATTTGGGATTCTTTCTTCTCTCCTCGGGCGAGTGCTAAGGGAAACAAGAAGGAGTCTCAGGATGGGCAGGAAGAGGAGGAGGAGAAAGCAAACTCATGGGAAGAGATACAATTGACGGACATGAAGATCATTCTTGCGTATCGCCGGCTACCTTCTCGCCTCTTTTGGAGGTCACAGAAGATGGCGGAATATATCAACAACGGCGATAGCGAGAGACAAATTAGGCGTCGATTGATGGTGTTTTTAGTGAGTCAATACTTACCCCGCTCCCTCTGTTGTTTGCGCATCACTCATAATCTGTTCTTCTACTGCAGCGATTTGCCTTCCTCCGTCTCAGTATCCGACACAGAGCCATGCGACACACCGGACAGGACCGTGAACGTCGCAAATCCTGCATCTCCATTTGCCTCGCCATCGTTGAAGCCGTCCGAACTTATACAAAAACATTCGGATGCCACAAGCCCAGCAGCCACGTCCTCACGTCTGCACTCGTTGAGGGTCTCTACTGCATTGTGTCCGAGCAGCAGTATCAGCGACAACAGAATTTACCAATCAGAGAGGTGGCGATGATGATCCCGTAGTCCCGGGGCAGACTCTAGAGCAAGCCAGATCCTGCGCTAGTGTACTCCTACATAAACTCTCATTGACAGTCGCGGGTGCCTCCCGGGTCTGTGAGGCCCTGGGCGACGTCCTATCCCCGACCCCTATGGACTGCAGCGACCAGAACTACGATCCTGATCTACTACTCCCCTGTCTCACAGAGACGGGCGCTACTACGCACAGCGCGCAGGATGAGTCATCATTACTGGGTGAGCTTTGGCGAACGACATCCGAGGCAGCTGGCCAGGAATATGATTCAGAAGCTAGGACTGTCCCCCAGAAGGGAACAACGGGAAAGGCACCGACTGTCGCATCGCCGTTATTAGATGGATTTATGGACGGGATTGAGGATCCGTTTGGCGATATAGCGGGGGGACTGGATTGGAATTCCTTACTGATGATTTTACCTTCGGGATACCTGAGCTAGTCAGTCCTTTTTTTTTTCTTTACTTCACGAATACCATCAGCAAAATCCGAGACGTAAACAATGTGCGGGCAAGGTAAACTTCGTCCCTGTTCCGGAATATTGAATTTTTGTATTATTCCGCGGAACGAACATGCAATCGGAAAAAGTAGAAGGGAAAATCCCAAGCACGACTACCACCGACGTACGTGACTTTGAGCCACGTTCCTGTCTCCGATCATGCCGGTTGATACGAACCACCCTGCAGGGACTTTCTCCCGAACCCAAATATGCTCAGTCTCTCAGTATATATCTCTGTACACATGCTACAATTTACCCCTGCCAATAAAGACCACCACTCTCGATTCCATTACACAAAGTCTCTCGGCAACGCCTCAGTATAACGATGACCTCCCTCGCTAGCGAAGAAGCCCACGCGGCCTATCAAAAACTCCTCTCCCCAACCCCAGCAAAGGGCGAAGCAACAGAGCCGTATAAAGCCGTAGACAGCCTCGCATACGCCTTATCCAGGCTCCCCCTGGGGTCAACTCGTCCCCTCAAGGTGATCGTCGTCGGCGCGGGATTCAGCGGGCTGGCATTCGCGCGAGAGGTCGAGACAAACCGGCTGACGAACGTGCAACTCCAAATCTACGAGAAGAATGCGTCGGTCGGAGGGACGTGGTTTGAGAATCGGTATCCTGGGTATGTTTGGCTTGTTCTCCTCTGCTTCTTGTTTACTGGGGTGTGGCCGCTAATTTTGTCTTTTCTGGGGGGATGTAGATGCGCGTAAGGAATCTCCCCCACCACCACATGCTGCGTATTTTTTTTGGGGGGGAGGCAGGGGACTGGGCTGACAGAAATATATAGCTGCGATATTCCAATCCATAATTATCAGGTACTGATATCCATCTTCCACCAGAAAGAAGGGAGAAGGTCATGCTAATCAGTTGTTCTATTTGTTTTCTTTTGTTTAGTATTCATGGGCCCCTTACCCCGACTTCGAAAGCTACTACGCAACCGGCCCCGACATCCACAGGTACATCGAGGCCGTGGCAGACCAACACGACCTCCGCAAATACGTCAAGGCATCACACAAAGTAATCGGCGCAAAATGGCTCGAAGACAAACAGAAATGGCGCGTCACCGTCGTCCGCACAGACGGGCGTCGAGTGATGGTCAGCAACCGCGACGGCAGCAAGGAGGGCGAAGCGGGGGCACCATTCGATGAGGAATGCGACATCCTCGTCAACGCGACGGGATGCTTCAACGATTGGAAATGGCCGAATATCCCCGGGCGAGAGTCGTTCCAGGGTAAGATGGTGCACTCGGCGGTCTGGCCGGAAAAGGGGCAGTTGGACCTGAAGGGGAAAACGGTGGGGTTGGTCGGGAATGGAAGTACGGGCGTGCAGATTCTTCCTGCGATCCTAGATGAGGTCGAGAAGGTGTATGTCTTTATTCGAAGCCGGACGTGGGTGACGGCGAGCTTTGCGCAGAAGTTTGCGGGGCCGGACGGGGCGAACCTGTTCTTCTCTGAGGAGCAGAAGAACCGCTGGAGAGACCACCCGGAGGAGTATCTTACGTATCGGAAGGAGGTGGAGGCGGAGTTGAATTCGCGGTTCCGGCTGTATCTGAAGGACTCGATTGAGCAGCAGCAAGCGCGGGAGTATTCTGTTTCGCAGATGAATGAGAAGCTGGCTCCGAGGCCGGAGGTGCAGGAGAGGCTGCTTCCAGATTTTGCTGTTGGGTAAGTTCGGACATCGCCAACCCCTGAATATCTACATGCCGAAATGCTAAGTGAGCCCTAAATATTCCAGGTGTCGCCGCACGACTCCCGGAAACGGGTACCTGGAAGCCCTCTGCTCGCCCAAAGTCCAGGTCGTCTGGGGTGGAATCGACTCGTTTACCACCTCTGGCTTACGATCCGACTCGGGGGACCAGTACGACGTCGATACGGTCATCTGTGCAACGGGCTTCAACATGTCCTTTGCCCCCCGCTTCCCCATAATCGGCCGAGACAATACCGACCTGCAGGCCAAGTGGCAGGAGAACCCGGAATGCTACCTCTCCGTCACTGCGGCCAACATGCCCAATTACTTCGTCTACCTGGGCCCCGCCAGTCCAATCGGGCACGGCAGCGTTGTCTCCTCCATTGAACGAGTGACGGACTACATCACACGTTTTATCCAGAAGCTCCAGACGGAAAACTACAGCTCCGTGATGCCAAAGTCGTACGTCCCGCGCGCCTACCAGAGACAGGCCCTCGCGTGGTTGGAGAAGACAGCGTGGAACTCCAACTGCGTGTCAACATACAAGAACGGCAAGGTCGACGGACCGCTCATCTCACTGCATCCCGGATCGAGGTTACATTACTTTAAGCTTCTGTCGAATCCGCGCTGGGAGGACTTTGAGTGGACGAGCCTGTGTCCAGATGAAGATCTGACGTTCGCCTGGTTGGCGAATGGGTTTATCCTGGAGGAGTTCCAGGAGGATAGTAGCGCGGATTTAACGTGAGTCCATTCCCATATCCAGATGTTGCATTTGACACAAGAGCACTGACGGGAGTACGATAGGTGGTTCCTGGGTCCCGTTGAGGAGGATAAGGTTATTAGAAAGATTTGCTAGGCTATGGCGTCCTGTCTCCTATTTTGCGCACGTCCGTACTTGTAGAGTCATACTATTGTCAGCGATAGTGCTTCCATCAATTGCACATACTTGTCTTTTTTTCAACAGGGAATCTCACCCGCTATAGTCTACCCAAAGGTCCTCCCCTCTTTAAGAAACTCCTCCTCTTGAGTCGTTGAGACCCGCCCCAGTGCCTCATTCCGATGCGGATACCTCCCAAACCTCGCGATCTGATCGCGATGCTCCTTTTCCATGCGCATATGTAGCGCAAGCAGCTCCTCGGTCGCGGATCGATCGCGTCGAAGCGTCTCACGATACCCCATTTCCTTCTCCGTAAGTGAACTCTCGGTGCCGTCAGGGTCCAAAACCGCCCTGAAATCGCGAGTCATCTCCTCGTACAAGTCTATCGCCGTGTCGTGGACCTTCAGGTCCTCGCTGTGCATCAGAGGTAGATAAAACCAGAAACGCAGAGCCAGACGGTACCGAATTTCGGGGCTCTTCGCCGGAATTGCGTTCTTGATTGCTTCCTGTGCAATGGCTAGTGCTAAGGGGTCGAAGAAGGTGAATACGATCGCCGATTCTGCGTCTCGGTAGCAGTTGCGAGGGCACTGGTCGAGTAGGATGGTGAGGGCGAGCCAATCCAGCGCTGACTTGGGCTTGAACGTGTCCAGGATAGAGTCTTTTGTCGCCCTGGAGTCTCGGAGACTCGCCAAAATAGGAGAAAATCGACTGCTGCGGAGATGTCAGGATATATTTCGGAAAAAAGGAAAAGGTTTCAGCGGGGATGAGGTGCGCACAGGCATTGCTGATCAAAGGTCATATCTCGCAAAAACCAGCGTTTGTTGTCATTTCCCGTGGGTACAGTCAGGCGCTCTTCGGTGTCGACATGCTGGAACCAGAATTTGTAGAGGTCGCCCAGAATCCCGGCGGAGTTGGGTTTGGTGGTGTGGGGAGGGTTCATCCCCGTCCTTGAATATCCTCTCGACCAGGCTCTGGGCTGCAATCGTGCGAGGCGAGATATCATTCCTTTTCGAATCTGTGACGCTCGGATGACTGGATTTAATTGACTACAAGTCTCGTTTCCGATTGTTCTGCTGGAAGCCGAGCATGGACTTGATAGGCGCAGTTGGGTTGGGTGGCTGGCTGGAAGTTCGGTCGGAGGCAAGAGAACCGATTCGGAACACTCACTCCCTG
This sequence comes from Aspergillus conjunctus, assembly GCA_027569095.1. Lineage (NCBI taxonomy): Eukaryota > Fungi > Ascomycota > Eurotiomycetes > Eurotiales > Aspergillaceae > Aspergillus > Aspergillus conjunctus. The sequence goes on along the minus strand of JAPDEL010000051.1, from coordinate 172,762 downwards.
CCTGCCCTGGACGGCTCCACCTGGCAATATCTTGCTGTTACATCATCACCCGGTCTTCGGGCTTCATTTTCACACCGAGATTAACAAGCCCGATCATTCCAGGTCGGATAGGTACTAGGTACCTACTTTGAAGTCCCAGTTTCATCCCTTTGCGGGGAACTCAAGTTTGATCCCCCCCCTGTTCAGCCTCTACGATCGCCAGCCCCTGTCCATCTCAAGCGAACTCCACTCCCCAATCACTGAATCGCTGAATCGCTTTCTTGGCCTTATGACTTTGGACGCCTGGGGGCTCACCTCGAATTTCATGGTCGCGTGCTCTGAGTTATTGAAAGGGATGGGCGTATGCAGGCCCGTCTATACAGTAGCGAGATGCGTGATGGGTTACATAAATCAGCGGGGAAGAGAGCCATATTTACTACGAAAAAACGCATTCCATTCCATACTCCTCAGTATCCCGAACTAAAGCGCAATATAAAGCCGAAAAAAAAAAATTCCCCGAAACCACTGCCCAAAATATATCAATCAATTCCGGCTATCCCACCCCCAGTTGGAGGTATTGTATTTCTCTGCATTCAAGGTGTTGTTAGCCCCCGTTACTTATACCACAAGAGAGTAAACAACAAGAAGAGAAGAGAACTCAAAGGCATCGGCTGGAGAAAGAGGACATACCAAGCCTCGCAGCCAAACTACTCGGACTCTCCTCTCCCATAAACCGATAACTACCATTCCGATAAACGTGATAAAAAGTCGTCATCCAGTTCCCGTTCCGATCTTCAAAGACCTTCACGGTGAGATGTTGGTTGGGATCGGTGGAGCTGTGCCAGTCGTTCCAGATCCAGAGTTCCTATCGCGGGGCTGTTATTATTGTAGGCTATCAAGACGCGCATAAGAGAAGCAAAGTCTTAAATAGCAGAAGAGAGAGGAGAAAGGGTCGTGAAGAAGTACCTTTGTCGGGTCATTTCCGAGGTAGATACCTTCGATTTCAGGGGAATTTGAGAAGGCGAGTTGGACGACGCGGAGGGCTTCGTTGGGGTCACGAAAGGTGATGCCTTCCTGGAAGTAGATGGGCATTTTTGCGGTTTGATAAATACTAAAGTAGAAAAGTCCACGACGGAGTGGTCGTTGGGCTGTGGGAATTTTTCGGGGTGTTGGGGGCCGTTTTGTTCTGGTGATGGCGGGGTATATATATCCTGCCCTGCGGACACACTATCATCTCATCGCAGCCTTTGGTGTGGGCTACGGTTAATCAAAGTGAAGCGCTAAATCTCTCAGCTAGAATGACTTTGAGTATACTGCTCCGTAGTCGCCGTTAGCCAAGCAAACGAAAGGCTGCACTAGCCAGCTGCCCTGGAGCTGGCCACGAGAGGGCTGCATGCAAGGCGTTCTCTCCAAATCCCGAATCCAACACCGAGCGCAGATAGGCGCAGAATATGATGTTACTACGTCGGATTCTAGAACAAAGTAGCAGCCGGTGACAAATCTTTAGACGCTCAGAATGTTATCTTCGTGGTGGTGCCGAGCTGGGCCGAGCAAGGCGTCGCGGAGTTGGGCCTTTCTCGCCTGCCACTCTTGGGAATATTTGGCGTCTTTTTGTAGGAAGGCGTAACATTCGTAATATTTGCCAGATGGCGATACTGCCGGATTCTACTAGGCGCAGATATTCTCCACAGTCTAAAGGCTGGATTTCAAGCGTGTCGCACTCTGTGTGAGGCTTAAACGCAAGGCTGAAGATGAGGCTGTGTTCATATCTAGCAGTGTGTACAGCCCCTTCGCGCGTCCAGTGGGAGGTGGAGGCTAGTTTTTGGGTTTGTTTTCATTTATCCATCCCACTTTATCCGAACACGAGGATTCGCTCGGCGGCTTTCCGAAGAAAAGGCAAACACTGGGAGCAAAACAACATCGATTTAGATAAAAAATAGGCAAGCATGTCGATCGCGAAGACCAGCTTCCACAGTGTGCTAGGGACGAAAATGGACAGGGCAGACTAGCTGAGTGCATGCTGGATGGGATAGGCTGAATTCGGCCGAGGGGGACGAGGCGCTTTTGAGAAAATCGTCTCTGCCTCTGGTCCTCGGGGAGGGTCCCACGCCTGGATCTATCACTGAGATAGTTAAGGACCGTGAGCAGCCTGGAGGGTTTATTGGGATTCATATTAGAAATAAGAGGTGAAAACTTGCGGAGATGCGTTTTCTCTCTACTGCCTTGGGCCGAAGAGAATCATGGTATCAACACCACCATCAGTAGAATAGGCACTTTGGATGGTTTCATCATCTAATCAATTCTACAAAAACTTCATAAAACGCTTCTCTCCAAGGTCTGACATTATCGAGTGAGTGCTGTGTGGAATTGTCAGCGGAATAGAGAATCAGCGAACGATCAGGCTCCCACCCCCCTCTTCACCAGCCATCTCCTCCGGCCCCCCCTTGCCCCTGCTCCTGGAATCTCTGGGGAAAAATACTTCTTGACTGTCTTCATATACATCAGTTAGCAATATGTATGGGGTTTCATTTACTGCAAGACATAATTGGTTTTTAGGTGACAATAATATTTTTGGCTCAAAAGAAAAACAACACCCCAAGAGCGACCTTGCTATATTACTGGAAGAATCTTCAAGTCTTTGCGAAGCATCATATTGGCGGGCTCAAGAATTCGTCTTGGTATCATAACTCATGAAGTTTCCATGTTTACTAGATCGTCGAGCTTGACTGCTCGAGCGCCATAGACCTTCTCCATGTACTTCAAGTGCTGATGCTGACTCGAATGCAAGGGCACAGTACAATTATCCACGACAGTCACCAACAGACCCTTCTGGAACGCGGTGCGGGCCGTTGCATCGACACAAACGTCCGTGTAAAGACCCGCCAAGACCAAATGTTCGAACCCTTGTGTAGCCAGGTATTCAGTGAATTCCGGAACAAGGAATGGATCAAACAAAGCTTTCTTATCGAAGACCTTCTCATCCGGTCGGGGGGTTACTCCAGCAGCCAAGGCCGCGCCCCATGTCCCCTCAACACATTTCTCGGGTTTGCCTAGACTCTCATTCCGGTGCTGCCAGCTGGGACGGTAATACGCTGTATTTCCCAGGAATCGTACGAAAATAACCTCGGTTCCATTGTCACGGGTGAAGTTTATGAGCTTTGGAATAGTGTTGGATAGCTCTGCGATGGCTGGACCGGGCTTGCTGGAAATGAAATCGTTTTGGTAGTCCACGACGACCAACGCGGATTTCTTGCCTAGCCACGCGTGAGAGAGTGGGATGCTCAGAGGAGAATCCACAATAGGAGGCTTCGACTCTGCAACCTGAGCGAGGCTTTGAATCTCCTGTAGGAAGGCAGCTGCAACCTCCCCAGTGCTTGACGACCCCTCCTGGTCGGGGGTGGTGATATTCTTGCGTAGCAGACTCTGGATAGCCTTCTCGGTTTGATTTTGAACGCCCATGAAGCTCTCTCCTGCGTGTCGCTCGAGTATGGCCGCTGCTGCCCGGATGGTTGCAAATGGATTCACCAAGCCTTTATCCGCTATGGCATCCGCCGATCCGTGGACAGTCTGGTATTCGCTCAACCGCTGAAGATCGGGCTGGAGGTAAATATTCTCCGCATACATGGTTTCCGGGGTCGAATTGCTGAACCACTTCAGGAACACGGGTTGGATGATATCCGCGTATTCGTTACCCGCGATGAGGATGCGACGGCCCTGGACGCCAAAGGCCATCAGATTACGGTTCATCGTATCGGGCTGAATAAAGTCGACATCGACGCCAAATTTGGACTTCCAGTGTGGCGCCCAAGCCTGGAAGACACCATCGATCAGGTGAAATTTGTACACCATTGTGACGGAAGTTGGGACGTTCTGTGCCCCCCACTCCTGGCCCGCACGCTGTAAGGCGAACTCGATAATCTGATCGAATGCCGCGCGGCTGAACGGGCTGGTTCGCACGATGCTATTCTGACTCTCATCGTACTCATTAACACCCGCGTAGAAGCCCTGAGCCTCATCACGGATGAAGAGCAACGCGTTTTCGTCTCCAAGGTTGAAGTGCTCGGCTTTGACTGCCTGCAGCTCATCACGCACCATATAGAGAGACTGCGCGTGCATTGCGGTGCGGAAGATAGCAGGGATATTGAGTGCTGCAACGCTCTCGCAGAACTTGATGTAGTGCTTTGCGTCATCGGTGGTCTCGTCGGCGATATGTTTGATCAGGTCTTTGTCAGACCCGGAAACAGTGAGGGTATGGTACGAGTGGTAGGTGCGGTCTGATCGGACAAATTCAATAGCTACAGACTGCTGCTTCGCCAACTCTTGGATGACATTTTCAAAGATGGCAGTGAGCTCTCGCCCAGTGCCATGGCCAATAGCAAGGCCGACTCGGAATGTCTTGACGGTCATGGTGATGAAAGGTATGGAGATATCTGACAATGTCTGATCCGATGAGAAGGACAGTAGTTGAATCGGATATGCCCCCCCATATTTAAAGCCTGAGGGCAGCATTCCTGAAGTCCGACATTGTAAAAACACCATATATCGTCCTTCCGACCAAGACGTACCAAGATCAGCAGAGGCACGGCCATCCCAGTTTGTCACATCTTGCAGCTTGCAAGGATCTGAACTAGATCGCGGATATCTCCGACTGGCAAATAATGGGCGTCTCTCAGGTCGAGGCCTGCGATCAGACCCACCACGCGTTGAGCACTGATAAATCAGCGGCCAGTCGTCAGGCCGTGCCTTGAGTCATAGGCGCTGGGCTCTGCATGATCCTGCATTACTCCTGCATACACAAAGACACAGCGCACACAACCATCCAGCCCGCCACAATTCCAGCGCACAGAATTATTCAGGCCGCCAAATTGCCACTACAAGGCCCTGCAACCGGTATTTAGCTTGGATCCAGGCAGAAGATTCAGGAATGAAGCCTGGTTCTATTTTGCTTCTTGTTTCAAATCCGACAAATCAACCTCCCATAGCGGTGAAGAGCGTGAGCGAGTTGTTCAGGCACAACTACACGTCTACTGCGGGTACCTACTGTCTTGTCTTCGACGAGCTGCAATGACTGTCATCAGCGAGAATACGGTTAACTCAGGGTTTAACCTGGGAAATGAGCTCGACTACATGCTGGACCGGAGCTATACCGCCGCTTCTCGGCTCAATTACCAGTTCTATCTATGGAAGGAGGCGTTGCAGTTTAACATCCACCCCTCTATCAAACTGGGTGATCCCGAATCCACCACCCCCGTGAGAATCGCAGACGTCGCAACCGGGACTGCAATCTGGCTCTGTGATCTCTTGCGCGACTCAAAAGTCAGCAGATACCGCTCTCTGCAGCTAGATGGGATGGACATTGACCTTGAGAACGCTCCACCGGCCGATTGGCTAGGCCCGACCATCAAGTTGAGAGAGTGGAACGTGTTCGAAGAGGTCCCCGACGACTTGGTCGAACAATTCGACGTCGTCCATCTCCGCTTGCTTGTTCTCGTGGTGCAGGAAAGCAACCCACTGCCGATCATCCGCAATGTTTTCCGGATGCTGAAGCCAGGAGGCTACATTCAGTGGGACGACCTGAATTACCCGGACACCAAGGTGGTCAAGAGTACAGCGACGACGGCGCAGCCAACTCCAGCGCACGATTCGTTTCTGACATTTGTGCGATCCCACGGCCGGAACGACTGGGTGCTGGACCTCCCGACATACCTGGTGAAGCGTCACGGGGGCTTTGAAGATGCGACGATCTCCCATTACCATGACCGTCCCGAGCTATACAAGGCAAACGGGGACCAGTACATCCTGGTCATGGAGGAATTTTCAGCTCGCCTGAAAGCGGCGGGGAACTTCGAGGATGCGCACCAGATTGATTTGATGATTAGGGGGCTGGCTGAGGAATCCAGGAAGGGAGTCGGGCTGTCGATGCCAAGAGTGGTCTGCGTCGCTCGCAAGATACTATGATGGATCAAAAGGGTCTCTGGGGTCAAGCGTAGCTGAACAACACATAAGTGGGGTTATGGTGGGACGTTTGTGGCGTGGCTATAGTGCATTAGCTGAAATAAGAGAGTCAAGAACTCCATTTATTTAGTGTCCAGTGCGCCGCAGACTGTGCCAACCACTTACTGAGCATTTCTCTTCCATTTATTTTCCTAAAAAATGTCAATCGATACGTCAGTATGGTACAAGGAGGATATTGGGCCACGTCTGAGCCCCGAAATGGCCCTGGTCTTTCAAAAGTGGAGCGGTCTCCCCAGTGGCGAGCTGAAGGATCATCTGCATACCGTGGTGCGTTGTGCTAAACCTGGTCTCTCTGGGGTCCCCACTTTCCTGAACTTGGCATAGGATTTAACATTATAAACCAGAGAGGCAAAGCATGGCAGTACGGCGAGTACCCCTGCATCGGCCAATGGATGTTCCTCTTACCCGGAATTGCCTCATTCCCTCAGTTCGCGAACGTCGTCGAACGTGCACGCCGGGGAGACCTTGTGTTGGATCTTGGATGTGGGCTAGGCCAAAATCTCCGCCTCCTGGCGACTAGTGGCGCTCCTTCGTCCAACATGTGGGCGTTTGATTTGTCGCCTGAATTGTGGCAACTGGGGTACGAGCTCTATCAGGATGTCGATCGGTTCGCGGCGTCCTTTATCCCTGGGAACTTTCTCGGCGAGGAACCACCTGCTGCCTTGCGGAGGTTGTACAACAGCGTGGATGTCATGATAGCGGGTCAATTTCTTCACTTGTTCTCCTGGAAGGGACAGGTGCAGGCTGGCAAGCGGATTGTGAAACTCTCCAAGCCGGGGAGTATCTTGGTTGGGTATCAGCAGTCGCGCCTCCAAGCGCGCGAGTACATCCGTCCATGGGGGATGATGTTTTATCATAATCTTGAGAGTTTCCAGAAGATGTGGAAAGAAATCTCGCTGGAAACGCAGACGAAGTGGAAGGTGGAGGCAACGCTTGTAGAACTGACGGAGTGGGGGATGGAGCCGGAGGATACGGAATGGATGCCACCAGATCACAAGGGATTGAACTTTTTTCTCACTCGGACAGCCTGATATTTCTCGTTTACTACCTCCTTTGAATATCTTCATGTTGAGGCCACTGTATTTGTGGTAGATGATGGGACGGTGGAAATGATGGAAGGTCCGTGTGCGACGAAGCGAATGGATGAATGAAGAAGAGACGACTGGGGGTCTCAGCTGACCAGGAAACAGCACAGTGCACAGTTATACCTCGGGCTCAAGTTTCTCAACTTTAACTAAGCCAATTGAGAACTCTGGAGGAAACTAGCTTGGATTATGACTCGTGTCATGTGGCGTCATTGACATCAGGTTATATCACCCTAGACAGTCGGTAATTCGTTCTCATTACAATCGCAAGGTAGAACCATCAATTATCCTCCGAAATAATACAAAAAACACATAATATTACCAACACTTAATATACCAATCGACTAGGCCCATCACCAATTCCACAATCACCCTAGAATTTATCCTAATAGCCCCTCACAGGATCTCCGCCACCAGTCCTGCTTAGCCTCATGGGAATATCCCTGGAAGGCATGGAAGCCCATTTTACGTCCATTTCTGTTATGACAGCGATGCTAAATCTTCACTGTCTTCAGACAATCTCACCATCACCTCTTGTCCCCCCTTCGCACTCCAACAAGCTCAATTTTTTGCTTGCGCCCAGCTCTCCATTTCAGCGTCTTTATCATTGACACCTTTCTGCGCTTTCCGACTGGCCAAACGGTCACCCGCACCCTCACCTGCCGCACAATCATTCGGACTGGGGAAGATCTCAGCTACGGTGGTAGGAGTTGATATACTTAGGTTGGACCTCCTTACGTGGAAAGAGTAATGGTGTATTTCATGTGTTATAGCTAAGAAACCGCAGCTTTCAGGCAATGTATTTGATACATACTAGCATAAGACGCTTGTTCTTTCTAAATCACCTACTGGGATGTCGGTATGATTTATATTCTACCACTGTGAGTCGCTCCTGGTGGGGTACTAATGGTCTTTTTGTGTGTAAAAGGGGGATGGAAATGTGGTGGCCTGTAAAGAAGCTGTGCCCAGAACAGACCATCCGTCTATCTAGAAGGTCGCCGAATTCTTTCGCCTACCAATCCCATGCTTCACGATCGTTTTAACTTTGATTTTTGTACGCAGACGTACCTCTTCATGGATCCTCCGTTCCTCCTTGCAGTCATGGCATGCCTCCCTGTCTCTAACCTCCAGTCACTTCGATGACGATATCCTGTAGTCACCATGACTGAATATTACTTGATGAAAAAATAAAATAAAACAAAATTCCTCGGTGATATTTTCACCAGTTTTCTTCCCCCTCACAAGCTGGATGCAAGAAGCCGCTGAAAACGCCGATCCCACATTGATATAATGGCTCCTCCACGAATGATTCGAGACTGTTCTAGACCCGTGTGTGTGTTCATTGAAAAGGCTCTTGAACTAACAGCAAAACACAAAGCTGCGCAGATGTTCCGTCTCAAGCAGCATCAGGTGTTTGGCCTATCCGGGCGTGAATGGGATCTCCTCCGCTTTTATTTTATTAGCTACGACCTCCTAGGTCTTGCAGGACAGCGGTATCAGTCACTGCAAGTTGAATACACTTGGTTAAAAGAAATGAAAGCGGGAATACATGATGGGGAGGACCAGACGAAGGCCCTTGCGACTATTAAGAATATTGAACAGAAACTGAGAAATACCAGGATTGTGCTTACATTGACGTCCATGCGATTGGGGCTAGCAAGGGAAAATATGAAGCATTTGCCAGTGTTCCGCGCGCTTCGCTCTCGCCAGAGCATGCAACTCTGGTACTTCAGCCGCGAGAGTGTTCGGCGATGTGCTGACGCCGGAGGGTGTTGTGGCCGAGGTTGCGGATGTTGCCTTGCAGGTTTGACAAGTACAGGCCCCCGTTGGAATGAGACTTGGTGGGGTCACTGTACGCCAGCTTGTCAATGCTGTCAACAGCATCAGGATATCAATCAACCAATCGATCTCTCAGGATATCCAGAGAGGCTTTGTTTTGATGTAAACCCGAAGAAGACGGATTTGGCTAGCCGCCAAATGATGAATGACTATGTATGGGGATTCAAAAATAAACAGAATCTCCCTTAGACATGATGTTTCATTAGCTATGACTCTATGGTTGAATCAAATTGATAGGAGTGTTGCTACCCATAAGGGTGTCATTTTGTATTGATATAAATACAATCAGTCTGTCTTTTGGTTCATTTCCAAGCACCTAGTGCCCTACCCTATCCCCCGTAGCACGCAGTGCACCATCCAACAACCCCTGCCCCCACGGCCCCATTTCAGCTGCCTCCTCATCCCCGGCGCCCCCCTCCGGCCCTCCTTGCTCCGATGGCCCCCCTCCGGCTTCCTGCCTCTCCACTTGGCGCTCCCCCGTCTGCTGGACCCCCTGCTGCACCCCCGCTGGCTGTGTCTCCGGCGGCCTCTCCCCGGCTTCCTCCCCCTCCCCCCTTTGCTGTCCCTCCACCCTCCCGGCTTCCTCTGGTGCTTGGCTCTTGTCTTTCCCGCGTGAAAAGAGTTTCTTCATTGCTCTGATCATGCCGTGACCTTCCTGGACTTTATACTCGGAGAGCGATTCTCCGGCTGCTATCTTCGCAAGGGTGACTTCAACTTAATATATATCTTCATTAATATACGCATACCATATCTCATGCATGAGTAAAGGAGCTTACGGTCTTGCTCCCTTTACCGCGGACGGGTGGCCTTCAACCTCCGCCCCATGGACGGTTATTTTCACGTTTGCTTCCGATCTTAATATATATGAATTAATAATGCACTTAGGATACCATTTATATCCATTGTAAAACTTACCGATTTTTCAAATAAAAATAGAAGCATTGGCATATCAGCCAGACCAAACACGCGGCGCCAACCAAGCCAAAGCTTGTGCCGATCCAGACTTTAGGGGGTGTCCCTGCAGGGACAGTGGACGTAGTGTAACTGGGATTAGACATTTATTCAAGGTTGGTTATCTTTAGAGATGGTTAATTGGCTTTGATGGGTACATACGCGGTCAAGAAGAGGGTTGTTTTGTTCAAGTCACCTACCAGACTGTTCATCTTGTTTATTTTGCTTCTAACACAGTCAGTCGCTCCTGCTAAACGAATGTCTCCCATGAGATACTAATTCCATCATCGGGATGCCCATGATACACTGTATCTAGTCGGTTAGGGCTCTGAACCCCGGATTGGGAACTCTGTGATTTAGGGAGCAATGCCATGGCTCAAAAGGGACAAGTCCCCGCTGACTGTAATTCCCGTAATTACTCCATAAAGGCCATTTAATTAGTATTACCAAGCGCTGTATGGAAAAGGGTGGCGGGAATCTCGTTTTCCACCAGGTTTACGAGGAAGGTGCGGCTTGGATCCGAGACACTTGGTCCAGTTTACAGAGGGAGATATGTGCAGGATACGGTACATCTGTACTGCACCGAGCAGGTCTATCGGGTAAAGTTACTGATTCAAGAACCTGGAGGAGGAGCTCTCGGAGCTTGTGATGACCTGGAGGAGGCCGAGACATCAGTCCAAAAACAACCGGATTCACACGCTCGAGACCAGTTGGGGACACTACATCACTCATGAGTGGATAAGTGCAGCCCGGGGGTGCCAAAAACGCTCCTAACTCCGCATACTAACCCCATGTTTTCTAGGATACAAAACACAGATTCGATCGGTTCTTTGAAGCTGTCTCATATGGACACCCTTCTTGTCATTCCCTGGGGAATGATCGCACTCGCAAATACGTGGAAAATTTGCTCCCCTGGCTTCATTTATCCAACAGCAGCGGGCAATCACTCAAACTCGACGATGCGGAAAGTGAGCGTCTAGAGCCAAGAGGATGTACTCGACGGGGTTTCGGTTCATGTCGGCGCCTCTTGGGAATTTGTTCAAGTGCCAACAGCGCCCAAGGGATCAGAGCTGATCAGCATCCAACAAACCAACAAAGTTTATATACAAGGTCAAGAGAAAAGTTGAACTGCCCAATGAGTGGTGGGGTGATTGACATTTATGTTGAATTGAAATGCTGCGTCCGTCTTCACCCAGGATTAACCACTATCAAACATATAGGTAATGCGCTCTCCTTTTACAAAGCATGTTAATGGCTAGCAAGAGAGCAGATTAGGATATTATGAAGGCCGCATTGGATATTGACAACCATTTCAACCAATAACACCGTCATTAGCAGCTATGCTACCTGTTCCTCACATATAGCATCACTCTCCAACCAAAGCAGAAGCTTCCCTCCCCGAGGACTAGCACTGAAAGAGTCGTAGATGTCCATATCAGCATCCATCATACTCTTGTCAACCTTAGCATCAAAGCGTCTGAAAAACGCCGCCAGCCAGATTCTCAGTTCCAACTCCGCCAGATTCATCCCGATACACTTGCGCGGGCCCACAGAGAAAGGAACGAGAGCGTGACGGGGGGCATCCGATTGAAGCCAGCGATCAGGGTTGTAGATCAAGGGATCCGGGAACTCCGTTTCGTTCAAGTGGATGGTCATATTCCCCGTTCCGACGTTTGTCTGTTATCAAAGTTAAAACTAGTGCTTTTTTGTTTCCAAAGTGGGCAAATCATGACATACACCTTTAGGGACGTGAACCCCGTCTACTATGGCGTCCTCGACGGCCTCGCGTGGGAGCATTCCCGTGATAGTTGGGTAGCGCCGCAGTGTTTCCGAGATGACCGCATTTAAGAAGGGGAGTTGTGCGCATGTCTGAGAAATGGGAGGTTAGACACGAGGCTCATGCATTTGAAGGGCGTCAAGATGCAGACATACCACCGAGTCAGGCATTACATTCGGGTCGGGAAATGCTTGTTTCAGCTCCTCCTTCAGCCGCTTGACGATTAGAGGGTTGCGAAGCACCCCCCAGAGAGTATACACAAAGGTGTTGGCGGTTGTTCCACTCCCACCGAACCTGAACATACACTGATCAGTAGGGGATTGATTAATGTGAGGGGTTTTTTTTGGCTCACATTCCACCCATACACTCTTCCGCTAGCTCGGAGTCTGTCAATGGACGACCAAGTGACTCGTCTACTCCGTCAAGGACTCGACTGAGAAACGGGGTTTTTGTTCCTGTCTTCCTGCACTCCCGGACAATCCCCATGGCATACTGCGTGTCAAATCCTTTAGCATACACCTCCTCAGCAAGACGCTAGAGGACGTACATTTTTCCAGGTCCGTACGAGGCGGAAATAATTTCCGACATTTCCTGGAACATAGGGCCCATATCGCTCTAAGGGTGGGATCATTTCTTTCTGAGAACGAGTAAGTCAATGAATTTATCCAGGTTATCTTATCGTATTTTTCAAATCATACGTAGTTAAAAGTTGGTCTCCAGGCCCGGAGCCAGGGCATGATTTTGCTCTCCTGTCCGGCCTGGACGGATTTGGGGTCAATGCCAAACATCAAATGGTCTAAGACATGGTTAGTCCGTATTATTTCTGACGCAAGGGAATGCCGTACAGATAATATCAAACCCCACCATATGAGCCCACGGATAAATATCGATTGGTTTCTTGCCCTGAGCTAATGCCTCCCATTGAGAAAATAACGCATCAATTTTCTCTGCGATATGAGGTTCGAATTCGACCAACGCTGCTTGGGAAAAACCACGACCAAGCAGCTTTCTCCGTTGGTGATGTCTTTTGGGGTCCCTGGCAGAGAAGTCAGGATTTGGTTTTCCTGCAAAGGACAAGTGTGCTACCTAAAAGTAAGGAGGTGATCTTCTACGAAAATATGCTTTGCGATCTATCTAAATAAGCATATGATTACTTTTCGGGGGGTGGGAAGATGAAACTCACGTAGAATCCACTAGCTTTTGTGAAGTTCTTGTTCATATAGATCTCTCTCACGGCCCCGGGATTCGAGAAGGAGAGAAGATTTGGAGCGATCCGAACCACGCGGCCTGACGCTTTTAATACCCATCATCGTGTACACACCGGAATCCTGGACATACCGTATTTCTTGTGTGCTTTGACAATTTCATGTGCCCTGCGTCCTTGCAGGTTGAGGTAAAATCCCCAGAGACCAGAGGCCCGTGCACAGAATGGGCCAGGGTAGGCTCTCAGAGGGTGGATACAAAGGTTGTAGATGATAGAGAAGAGGAAAATAAGAAGAACAGATCCAGTTCCGAGGAGGATGGCGCGTATCAGTGTTGTCAATGCCTGAGGCACCACTTCATCCATCCCAAGAGGGGGAAACCGGGTCGAAAATCCAGTGACCGAATCCATGTTGACAAAAAGAAATGAGTAAGAGAGGGCAAAGTCCAGCGTGCTTCACTCACCAAACCCGGTATCTCCAGCACCATATTTAACGTTCGTAGCTATAACATTGACATCATCCAAAGGGCGGGCCTTGCCTCCGCAGATTTACCCCAGCCGCCGATTCCCCGCACGAAAGGCGGTGCTTGCCTCCGTCCGCGGCCTCAACCACCGAAACTCTCGCTGGTCTAGTTTTGGGTATCCCCCGTCCTTTGCTATCCTTCATTTTGATTATATTCCTCGCGGTGCTTGTTGTAGATATGTATACGCGTATTGATCGGTGCTATACGGGTGGCGTTTAAGGCCATTTCGTTTTCGTATTTGACTCCAGCTCTAGAGCAATTGGACGGTTGCACCAACCATAAAAACGAAAAAAAAAAGATCATTAAACTGAATCTTATAAAATAGTATTATGACTAATTGCATTATGCACAACTATTGAAGCCTAGACTGTCGCATGGTGAGACTATGAAGACAATTATGACCACATTCACGTTCGTGACCCAGGATATAAATCTCTAGATCCCAAACCTGTAACCCGGATGATCATCTCCTAAGTTATTCAGCTGCTCCTCAGGCAACTCATACCGATGGTCCCGATGGCCTTTATCCCTTCGCTTATTCTCCCGTTTCAGCATGAAAGCCAGCAAGGACGAAAGCACACTGTGAAACACCATAAACACCAAGCAAGTCCAATAGCCTGCTGGAAACGTAGGTGCCTCACTCGTAATAAAAATATTCGAAGCCACCAGACCAGCTAAATTGCTGAAACTGACCTGAATGGCAGACCCAAATGCACGCTTGTAATGTCCGGCAAGGTTATTGCTCAGTCAGCCGAGTGTAATAGGCTGGACGATCTGGATTCCGATGAACGCCAGGAAGAGAGCGAAGTACCTCACTCCCAAGGGTAAACCAGTTTCAACGGGCCCCTGGGCGACAAGAATTGCATATCCCGCAATTGTGATAAAGCAGCCCGTCATAATGAACCAGTACCGATGGCGGCACAGATCGCTGGCAATGCCGGCCACGACGCAGGTCACGGCGGCTACCATCCAGATCGGAATACTGTGGACCTGGGCCGACAACGGACTGTATCCAAACTGTCGCAAGATGGTGGGGGTGAAATATGCAACAGCGTTTCCGGAGAGAGCAATCGCAAAGTATAGGAGAGCACTAGAGCAAGGACGTTGTTAGCGGGGTTCTTAGGCGAGGGGTTGGTGGATTCTGAAATCGCTTGCTTACCCGATATAAATCTTGTAATCGGTGAATATGAGCCGCAATGCCCGTCTATCCAATGTATCCATTGCCCCGGGACCTGTATCTTCCCTGAGGCGTCGCTCGAGAAGCGCCTTTTCTGCGTCAGACAAGAACTTGGCCTGATGTGGCCAGTCCGCAAGCCAAAACTTTATGGCGAAGCCTCCAACGACGGTGACGATTCCCTCCATGATGAATATCCTGTTGCTGAGTTAGCATACATTCATTGACACCGGTAAGACTACAAAGTACATACCACCTCCACCCTTCCAGACCGGCAATTCCATCCATATGGGCGAAAGCGTATGCAAGAAGCTGTGCAATCGTCAACGCCACATTCAACCCAATACAGTGATAAGGGAATATATATACTCACCCCTCCAAATGCTCCTGCCAGAGGAACCGACACGTACCAAATGCCAAACCGTCTCTGGAACTCGTGGCGTTTATAGTACATGGACATCAGATAGATTGTTCCCGGTAGTAATCCCGCTTCAGTCAGTCCCAGAAGGAGTCGACAGACAATAAGGCCGGCCCAGCTCCTAGTAAGGCCCTGGCACATAGAGCAAAGGCCTAGTTCAATACATAAACGATGATTAGGTCTTTGCCGGGGCATCGAGGTGAATACAGTGCCACCTACCGAACCCGCAGGTAATAAAAGAGAGCCAAGTAGAAGGCGCAAACCGCTTGAGAAGCATATTACTCTGGATCTCGAATAGTACGTATGTGATGAAGAAGACAAAAAGCGCAATGTTGTATTGGGATGACTCGGGGTCCATACTGAGGCTCTTCTCCAGTCCCTGGATGCGAGCATTTCCAATGTTGATTCGGTCCAGGAAGGCAAGAAGGTAGAGGAATGTCAGGGGTGGTACAAGACGCAGATCCACTTTCCAGAGTAGTTTTCGTTCCATTGAAGGGTCAATGGGTGGTTCTTCTGGCGAATTCTCCACATGGGAGACTAGATCTGCAACCTTTTCCTTTGATTCTGCCATGTTTCTTCCGGGTGCTATCGAATAATGGGGTGCAGTCGGTACTGGGATTTGGCAATCCAAAACTACGGTGAGGGGATACACTGCTTTATGTAGAAACCCAATACCGCCATTAGAGTATGTCTTGATCTTAGCATCATGAATTCTTCTCAAAGACAGCCTGCTGGTGATTGGAGTAATGGAGTGTGGGGCCCCGCACGCCCAGACTCTCGGGTTCGCGGGGAAATGCTATTTAACCCACCCCTGCCACCTGACGACTTTATTTTCGGAACCATCCTCCGCAGAGTGTTATAACTCCTACTCTTCTTGCTAAAGGATTGCGCGCTCGCTGTCCCCTCGCTCTCACCCACCGCAGACGCGGCATCAACACTCCGGTCAATCTTCATGGCTGACCCCGCACTGAGTCCTTCGCTAGGGCCCACTGGTACCTCAGCTCGAAAACGCAAGACCGCCGCCAACACGTCCAATCATCAGGCATGCTTAGCGTGCAAAGGAAGGAAGATACGATGTAATGGTGACCGTCCCTGTTGCAGTTACTGCAAGACCCGTGATATCAATTGTGTTATTCCGCCACCTTACAAGAGACCAAGGTGTTCACAGGAGTGCGTTCCCGCTCTATACATATCTTCCGGCATGGCAAAAGGCTGATAGCCGTTCTAGACACGTAGATGCTTTGGAAGCCAAAGTCCGGGCACTTGAAGATGAGATACAGCTTTTCAGGGCAGGAAGGAAAGCAAACGACGTCCCCGCTATTCCAGTGCGAAATATGATGACCGACCGGGACGCTATCTTTGATACCCCACAGCCTACCGGCTTGGATGGGCAGGAGATCACTGCGGACCTTCATAGACCAGTAGTTAAAAATACAGGGCTCGAGACTTACCTTCCGGTTGTCGACGTCACGGAGAGTGACGATGAGGATGGGCTGGATGGCACTCCGGCCACCGACGGGATGGTCCAGTATAACAGTAACTCTCCAGAGGGCCAACAGGGCGTCGACTCATTCGCTCTCTCGGCATCATTCAGTTTCGCCGCCAACATCCGGGCAACCGCGTGCCTGAAAGGAAGATTTCACATCAAGCATTCCCAACAACCGATGCTGCCTGAGCGGGGAAAGAAAGATTTGGAGGAGGCCCAGCAGTTATACCTGGAGGGTGATGAAGCTGCCCTTGCCTTATCTGTGAACCTTACGTCCCTCCAGTTTCTACCCCACAGGCATGTAGCGACACTATTACTCGACCGATTCTTCCACATTGTGTACCCCGCCACCCCCTACGTTCTCGAGGGAGAGACTAGGCGCCGGTTTGAATCGTTGTGGACATCTGATAAACAGCCTAATCCACTTTGGCTTGCCCAGATGAATATGATCTTTGCCCTCAGCTGCCAGTTCTCCGAAAGCAGACCTGATCAAGACCCCCTCGTTGGAGACGCCAAGGCAGTCGGTGAAAATTTCTACCGCCAGGCTCGACGGTTCATTGTCGCCAATTCTTCGAGAAGAACAAGTGTAGCCATGCTGCAGCTGATGCTGCTGGAGATAAACTACTATCAAGGTACAGGACAAGCTAACGAGTGTTGGCTTACCGTGGGAACCGTCATCAGGATAGCTCAAGCGCTTGGCTTGCATCGGAGGTTGCCACAAAGCAGTATCATTCCTGTCATGACACAAGAGCTGTACAAACGGCTTTGGTGGGGGTATTATTTTCTAGATAGGTACCTGGGCCTGCTTGAAACTGGATAAATTGCCAATACTGACAAGTGCCAGGGTCTCAAGCATGGTGTACGGACTTCCCATGGGAATCCCCCCTATACGACTGACAGAGAACGATGATACCCTTCCAAGTCCTGGTGGAAATGAAGATAGTGCCTCTAGGTCTTCACCTCATGCCCTGTTTCACCATACGATACGGCTTTACATCCTTATGGATGAAATCTGGTTCGAGCTCCGCCACCTGAAAACGTCTGGACCAAAGGAAATCGAGAGCCTCACTATATTATCAGCGATTGCACGTTTCGATAAACGCCTAATCCGCTGGCATAGAACACTACCCCTAGACCTGATTTTCTCAATCGATGACGACGACAATATCGAGCAAACCCCAAAATGGGCGCAATCACAGAAGATCATGCTGAAGCTACGCTTCCTCGCCATGCGCATATACCTCCATCGACAAACTCTACTCTTCCTTCTCCAGCCAGGAAAGAAGGATATTTGGCCCCCCAGCACGCCCGCCCAGTGGCCCCCAATATTTTCAGACGTGGGATTCGACGCATCCAAGGGCGTGGATGATGATCTATCCAGCGAAGAAACGGAACATTCGCAAGCGGAACACGATCTTGCCCAGATCAGCGCCGCAAAATGTGTTTCTTCAGCTCAAACGCAAATTCGTTTTATCGAAATATATAGGCGACGCCAGTTAACGGGTTCTTGGTGGTGGAACCTACATTGTAAACTTTCCCTGCGAAACTTTTCCCTATCCAGCTGCTGATGAAAAGATCTCAGTCATCTTCAATTCTCTCTGCGTCCTCTGTGCAAGCATGGGCCTTCCGGAACCTACATTTTCTAACATTTTTCCCGATATTCAAACAGCGAAAATGGCCATCCGCAGAGGGTTTAGCGTCCTTCGGGCAATGAGCTCGCAGTGGGGAAACCAGGTGGCACAAAGCGATCGCTTTCTCCTCTCTCTTTTAAAAACGATGCTTCGTACACGCGGTCAAGTAAGTGACGTCGTACCTAAACTATGGTTGATTCAGGTCCCCCATTAACATGCTGGGACTGAAAGGATTTACACGATATGTTCACGGACGAAACCCGTCAAGAACCTCCCCAGTGTGGCAATATCGAGCCAGATCTGTCCGATGATAACGCGTTCTTGGACTTCGCAACCTGGCAGTCTGCCATCAATGTAGACCACTCTCAGATCTCCCCAGGCCAACTATTCATGGCGGACCCGGCGCTCTGTCCACCAGCTTACATGCTTCCCTGAGGAGGCTTGAGTCGTGATTTCCGGTTCAATTTCCCGACTATCCATGAGGGGCATACTGACGCGTATTTGGAATCTGGGGTCAATAGCACGCCTTTCAATGGAAGCAGAGACGTATTTTGATTATCCCGGACACTATATAGTCATCGGCTGCCTCATCGTGGCCGTGCTAGCTGCGACGCAGCTAATCCATTGGCTGATAGTTGCCTGTTTCTCTGACACCTATCCCTATCACCCTGACATAATAGTGAATAGAGAGTGCGTGACCCAGAGCAAACGTCGCTCGTTTCTTGAATTAGTAAAAAAAAAAACACATGTAATATAGGCTTTTTAAAATATTAATAATTTTTATTAATATCTAAGAAAAGTCGAGAAGATATCTGCTACCGCGGTTGGTCATCAAAACACGCCCATTGTCCATGCATTGTGTCCACCAATCATCTTGTGCATCCGGAAGGTTGAAGCGACGTCTCTGATATCGCCGACGGCTCTGATTAACAGGCAGCGTCACCACACCTCCGCTGGCAAGTATGAAGCACTCTTTCAATACTGGTGGATGTCGTCGGAAGCGACTCTGGATAGCATCATTCGCAGCGGCTCGAAAAAGACCATCATCCGTAGAAACCAGGGGCCGACCCCAAAGGCTCCACCGATCGCCTGAACGGTTGAACTCGGAGGGAAGATGGAGGGAAGATAAAAGTGAAGCCATGTGAAATGGCTGTACTGTTAAGGGGGAAAGTGGCCGGTAATTAGGTCGGACTAAGATATCCTTGGGGGCGAAAAGAGCTGCCGTTGATGATGGATGAAGACTGCCGTCCCGCTGATGGGAAAACTTCCGGATCAAGATCAACCTAAACCTGCACAATATTGCATACCGGTCGTAAAGCTCATCGGGCAGGCGGCCAATCTCCGACACTAGAGCGATTTCATTTGAAAACGAATCTGCCAGGAAGCTGTCCAGATGAGTCTCAGGAAAGTCAATTCTTTGGATGATACAGCCATTCGCGCCTTTGATAACAGCAATACCTCGCGACTCTCCCATGACACCCTGGCCGCCATATTCGAGGCGCATGAGCATTTCCTGATTATCTGAAGCATAAAACAGGCGGACGTCCGTGGTCGCTGTCGGGGAAAATTGATTGGAAACTTGGTGGTCTACCAGCCCCCACCCACCGCTCATATCCATCGTGGTGGGTGAGATGTAGCACTGTGCACCAGTTCGAAAGTCATAGGCAGCCAACTTAAATATACTTTGAGAATTTTCGCGGATTGCGCAGTAAATCCTCCGTTCGCCAATCAGTACTGGTACTGCTTTACCGTCGGGAAAATTCTTATTGCGTTTCCAATGATCGTAACGCCAAAGCGCACTCTCGTCGTTGGGCGAGTAAACCACATCACTATATCAGTCAGCGTATGTAGCGTGGGGATACAATTAGAACTCAGTACACTGCATATGAGGTAAGAGGTCTTCCCCGGTCATGTGCTACTAAATGCATGAGGAGAATGCCATCTTTATTAAGCGCCATTTCTTCTACCCGGACCTGGAATCCACCTGGTCGGAACAACTTGCTCGCCAGGATATCTCTGATGGGCGTGATTCCCTGCAGTTCAAGGCCTTGCCAGTGCACGCGGTCCGGATGTTCATAACTAGCTCCTGGTTGTGGCAGCCAGGCAACGTAGTCTCCGGCTGAGATCAGGCGATCTACCTTGCTGAACAGGCGCACCGATGCCGGCTTCCCAGATAGAAAACAGTGACGCTGGCGGCCTGTGCACTGTTATCAGCAAAGTTGTTTCTAGTAGCCACAACATTGATATCTCCGGGTGTGCAGAGCATTGGACTGCTACATACCTCTGGTTTTGAAGATGTCATACACCCATGTGTTGTCCTTGCGCTTCTCGTCATTCTCCTGCCAGACTTGGGGGTAGTGCAAACGCAAGCCAAGACCTGCAATCCATTCTGCAATGACAAGTTGCCATCCCCTGCTTACTCGCTCACTGCGAACAAGATCTGCAATCGGAAGGTACTGGAGGAGAATGTTGATAACATCATGGTTGAGTCGGGCCATGGGGTCACTCTTAGGCTTGACGTCAATCTGAGGGCCATTATTCTCTCCATGGTTATCCAGACCACGCTTGCGCTTGTTCGTACGACGAGGCATCTCTGTATTCACTATATTCAGCTGGATCTGCCGAAATTAAATCCAATGTGGATGTCACGGTAACGGTTTTGGGGTGGGTTATGGAACAAAACACCACTAGATCACAGGAGAATGTGGCAGCTTAATATGGTGTGGGCTAAGCTTGAACGCAAGTCAGTGGATATAACTACCTGAATAAGTAAAGGTATGATAAGAGATAGAGAGACGAGATGTGTCGAGGGAGTAAACACGAGGACGAAGGAGATCGAGGAGGACCACCACTCAATGTAGACCTCACGTGATATAAAAGCACGACCCCTTTTTGGCAGGTGGTCTCCAGCCACAGCCACAGCCACCACCTGGTTTAGTGCATGCTCACAATTAGTAATCATCGACATAATAAGTTAAGACCATCGCTTGGTTGGAACAAATAAATTTGGGGATACATAATATGGGATTACGAACCCAACATCTGGTCTTTTCAATAAACTGACAAACAGGATCGGAAAGGATCCAAACTTGCTATGATTGCAATTTCGTCCCTTTCGTCTCATTGAAAATGATGAAATGTCTTGACAATGATGGGATCAGATCCCATGCCAATGACTCATCGGATGCCTGCATGGGAGCAAACAACGCGGAACCGCCGAGCAGCATCAGCACTTTGACCCCGAGAAAGAAAGTAAGGGCGTCTCTCACAAAACCATGGCTGTACGATAGCCTATCATGTTGCTTGTCGAGATGATAAACCCCCAAAGTTTCCCAATCAAGTCCTCGTTGAGGCCTGGGATTCCTGCATGTTTCAGCTGCGGGGACGGCCGTGTTCAGCCGCATGGAGTGTTGCCTGGTCCGATGCTGCCTTGCAACAAAAATATATCTCCACCCCTTCCCCCGGGAGAAATTTGAGAGTGCTCAACTTCTCAACGTATTCTCGAACCTCAGATCACCCCTGAGCATGCGAAGTACCCTTTCCCGTGAGGACAGCTTTGAAACAGTCTCAGAGAGTCCTTCCAACATGGAGACCCCCTCTACCAAGAGCAACCCCGCTCCCACGGGCGACCACCAGTGTCACTGCTGCCAGCAGCACCAAACCGCAAACCAAGCCGCACAAACGATCCAACCCGAGGAGGAAAAGCCCTCCTTCGAGGACGACTTCGATGGGAATCCCAAAGAGACCATCCGACCCCCACCAAGAAGCGTAATCGTTCCCATCAGAGAGAGAGTCGAAAGACCCCGAGGACGGCAGCTTCGTAGCCCCATGGTCATCGAATCCCGCGAGTCAAGTCTCTCCGTCTCCCCAACTAGGATCCGTAGAGGCCGCTCACTCTCCCCGAGCATGGAAAGAGTTTCTTCGCACCACGAGCTGTTCTCACTCCAGGCGCAGGCCACCTCTTCACCACCCTCCCGAGACCGCTTCGTCCACTTAACCCCTTACAACAGAGACGTCTACATCACCAACCACGCCTTTACAACCGTCGACTTCCGTCACTGGTTCCCTCTCCTCGCCTCTGCGGCCCCGGAATGCTGGTACGCGCTCTCCACGCCCGATATCCACGTATCCCCATTCCACGGCGGCCTCCACGCCCCTCCTCCGATGACGCTCAAGCCGCTAGGGGACCCGAGACCCGTGGCTCTTAGAGCCCCCTGGATCAACGCCTCCGTCGCTCTCCTCCCCGCACCGCCAACAGAAGCACAAAAGGAACAGAAAAGCCCAGAGTTCCCCCCTCCGCTCGTTTATCTCTCCGTCCAGGAGAGCATGACCGGTCACAGCATGAACAATAGACGCTACTACAGTCCGGACCGGCAGCCTATCCCGGACATGGCCGGGCGATCCGTGATCGGTCAGTCCATCTACCGGGTTGTCAGGAGCGGGAGCCGGGAGCAGGCAGCAGCGCAGGCATTTGTACACGGTGGTGGCAATCGGTGGTCCACTGTTTTCACCTGTGTTGTGAAGGACACGGGCGTATCGGGGTTCCAGGGAAAGTACGCGGATTCGTACAGGCGGGTGAAGACCCTCCAGGAGGTGATCGATGATGATGGCAAGGGGTACAAAGGCAAGGTATTTTATTAGTCTAGATGCTGTCGTTGGTGTTGAGGCAAAGCAAGGGGATTCTCGAGATTACCCATGTAGGATTTATGATTTTATGACAAAGACCAGAATGACACTTATTTTTCCTTCGTTTGGGCGCTTTTCGTATTAATCACTACGAACGTAGGACTTTACGATACGGTGGCATGTCTATTGTCTTCTCTTTCCTGATTTACTCTCCACTGGCTAGGCTTTGATTCGGTTGATCGGGGGAGTCAGATCTTCGCCCGCGAAGTGGCACTTCCGCCGGACATGGACTCAGACAATCTCACACATGATACGATTTTGTCTTGGAGAAACCAGTCAGCACAAAAGGGGAGATTTCTCCTTCGAACATTTAATTGGACGTAAAAGGGTATCGGAAACTAACGCTGGCTTGTCGACCTCAGCTCGATCCTGAGCTACGTCATCCGCGGTCTTCGGCCTCGCTATATTCGGTGTTCGCTGTATTCGGTCTTCACGACAATATATTCAATCAGTAGCATGAGATGATAAAAGGATCACCCCGGCCCCCGTCAACAGTCTCTTTCAATTTTATTTTATCTTCTAGGCCGTGTAAAAGATTAGCATTTTCACCTTAGCGCGCGGAAGACTTTCGGTGATACCTCTCTCCCCCAGTCATCTTGCCGGGTCCGGAGCTGTTTCAGCGCCAACTAGATCACAGTTAAGGAGCCCACCACAACGACCACAACATGACCCGATTGAAAGTCCTCATCAGCGGCGCAGGGATTGCCGGCAATGCTCTCGCCTTCTGGCTCTCCAAGCTCGGCCATCATGTCACCGTCGTCGAACGGTTCCCTGCTCTCCGCACCAGCGGCCTCCAGGTAGATCTCCAGGGTCATGGAATCGAGGTGTTAAAGCGCATGGGTCTCGAGAGCGCCTTTCGATCCCATGCTTCGCCCGAGCAAGGCATGCAGATGGTCGACAGCTCGGGTAGACGGCGAGCTTACTTCCCTGCAAACAAATCCGGAAAGGGGCCACAGCAATTTACCAGTGACTATGAGATCATGCGGGGGGATCTCTGCCGGATTATGTACGATGTTACGAAATATTGTGTGAATTATATCTTTGGTGCATTGATCGAGGGCTTTGAAGATAACGGTAGCGCACTCGAGGTCCGATTTACGAATGGAGAGACGGACTGGTTCGACATTCTCGTCGGTGCGGATGGCCAGAGCTCACGAACCCGTGGGATGATGCTTGGCTCTGATGTCGAGGACAGAACCTTCCATCCACTCGACGAATACACGGCCTACTTTATGATTCCCCGACCCATGAAGGATGAAGAGGAGTACATCGCTACTTCGTACATTGCGCCTGGGGGACGCTTTGTTTTGACCCGCAGACATAGTCCGCACAGGATCCAGGTTTATCTGACCGGGAAGAGTGCCACGGAGCGACCCCAGAGCGTTCAGAGAGGGGATACCAGTGAAGAGAAGATGGCTTTTGCAGAGGTCTTTCGAGGGGCGGGGTGGCAAGTCGATGCGATTTTGGAGTCACTCATGGACGCCGACGACTTCTACTGCGAGCGCCAGGGTCTCATCAAGTTAGATCGCTGGTATCAAGGCCGCGTGGTGCTCCTAGGGGACGCTGCCTACTGTCCTTCGGCGAGTACAGGAATGGGCACTTCGAGTGCTGTGGTGGGTGCTTATATCCTGGCAGGGGAAATCGGGAAACATTGTCAAGGAGAAGGGGCGAGGGATTCTCATGTGGCCGCATTCCAGGCGTACGATGACAGGTTGCGGCCCTTTATGAGCCAGATACAAAAAGGCGTTGGCGATCCAAGTGTGTTTGATAAAATCCAGTGGTCGCCTTTTACCATCGCTGTGCTGTATTGGGTTATGTGGCTGGCATCCTGCGTGAGGCTGGATCGCCTTGGGGGGGTTACTGACGGATCAACCGGTGAAGGGGTGGGAGCTGTCAGAGTATGAGAACTTGGGGGATTATGCTGAAGCTGCCGGGAATTGCAAAACCGGTGACGCATAATAATGAAGTCTTTATTGTGTTTTGTGAGAAGTAAAGTACGTTGATGCCCTCTGATAATCAAAAAGGGGTACTTATTTTCACCTTCTCCGGGCCCGGGGTTGAACTTTCCCGGATTCAACGGTGAATTCAGCCCCCAATTTGTCCCACCTTTATACCCTCTTCCACGGGTCCCCAACCCCCAGGCGAGGCAAAATTTTGTCTTTGCTCCTTTATTGAAATGAGCAGCCGCAGTGCACAATCTCTGCCCCCCAAGCGCCGGCGGCCTGCATTGTCCTGTGAGCAATGTCGTCGGCGCAAGGTCCGATGCGACCGGAGTATGCCGTGCGGACCGTGCAGGAGGACTCGGCCATCCCTGGCATGTTCGTATGTCCATGAAGGCAAGGCTGCCCTGGATGCTGGGCTGGATACGTCTGCGGTAGCTCGAGACGCATCTGAGTTGCAGGTTCCTGGTTCCCTGGCCCAATTAGAACAGAGTGTGCGAATGCTTCAGGAACGGGTGGAAAGCCTGGAGAAGAGGATTCCTATAAAGCAGAAGCACGATGATCGACCTATGGCATATGACGTTTCTGGAATCCCTCGCAGTGTGAATGAACTGGATGATCGCGTTAAAGAGCTGGAACGGCAATTCCCAACTAGCAGACCAGATCGACGACAGTACCACCAGATCAACATCCCTCCTCTATTCCCATTCTTAAAACGCACCGGCGATAGGGTTGAGCTTTTCGGTCCAACACATTGGGCCCATGTATTCCAGCAGGTAATCACCGGCTCCGCGGGTGGATGGGTTTCATTACATTGACGCCAGTTAGTTCCACTACCTCCGCGACCTTCGTAGATGCGCTATCCACGCAGAAAATGAAGTCAGCAACTTACTACGCCAAACTCACGCAATGAGATGTATAATTAAAAGCTGGCAAGGCGCCGCAGCTTCAGGACCCAGCTCCGGGTTTGCTAAATGACCTCCCCGTGAAAGACATCTGCGACCAACTAGTTCATTGCTACCTGCGGACAATGGAAGGGATATTTCGAGTATTACATATCCCTTCGTTCTACGAAGACTATGCAAAGTTCTGGGAAGATACCAAGTCGGTGCCAACAACATTTGTATTGAAGCTTCTATTAGTCCTTGGTATTGGATCTGTATTTCACTCCCAGCCCGGGCCAGTGAATGATCTTCGCTTGCCCATTCGACGCTGGGTGCACGCCGCACAGTGGTGGTTAACCGGCCCAACTACCAAAGAGACGAGGAATCTCGAGGCCTTACAGGTCCATTGTCTGCTCCTTCTCTGTCGCCACGCTTACGCAATCGACAAGCAGGCGACCTGGAATCCGGCGGGCTCCTTGCTGCGGCTTGCTGTGAGCCAAGGACTACATCGTGATCCGAAGTACTTTCCGTCCTTATCTCCTTTCGAAGGAGAAATGAGGCGGCGTATCTGGGCCACGGTCATTGAATTGAACCTTCAGTTCTCAAACGACGTATCTATGCCTCCTCTCCTGGCTCTGCACGACTTTGATACGAAGCCGCCGTCGAACGCTAATGACGAGGACTTTGACAAAAGCTCCAAAAGTCTTCCAGTACCAAGCCCCACGGACACATACACAAGCTCGGCTTTGCAGATTGCCCTGCTGAGTTCCTTCTCAACCCGATTGCACATATCGCAAACTCTCCATGACTACAATCACGAGCTATCATATGAGGCAGCACTCGACTGTGGTACGCAGGTGTGCACAGCGTCAAACGCACTTGCGGGCCTCTTCCGAGGATATTTTGCTCAAACTGCCAGTTCCGATTCAGGCCCAACCCTCTTCCACCACCGACTTCTGAACACCATTCTACATCGCACGCTGTTGAATATTTACCGGCCATTTACCCTCGAGGCTATCCACAGCCCTCTATTCCATCTCGCTCGTAAACTTAGCCTAGACTCTGCTCTGGCCATCACCTCGTACGCTGAGAGCAGCCCCAATTGCCCCTATATGTCATCTCAACAATCAGCGAAAGATTTTCACCGACTTTGCCTGTCCGGTGGCGGCTCATTTAGAGGCCCCTTTTCCCAGGAGGTGATAGTCATGATTGGACTGGAGCTCATGCTACAGACGGAGGAAATAAAAGCCCAGCAGCCCACAGGCTCAACTGAGAACGTCTCGGGTGCCATCGACCAAACGGCACCATATACTCGTGCACCAATGATGCAGGCACTCCAGTCCATCCATTGCATTCTTGGCCAATGTATATCAGTCGGGATTCCAATGATGAAGCGGTATTCCCTCATAAGCGGAATACTTGCGCAAGCCCAGCTCGCGCACGGAGTTTCGGAAGAGCAAGCCGTGGTTCGGGAAGCCCTTCTAGAGAGCATGCAAAGCTGCCGGTTCTCTCTCCAGGAGGTCATTGCTCGTGAAAAGAATGATTTCCGTACTGGCTCGACGCTGGCACATGAAGAGACGAATCGGTCGAATGACGATGATGCCATGGCATCAAAATTCAGTCCGGATTTCTGGGTCTGTTCTCTGTGTCTCGTGTTTACACATTCCCTACTGACAATTTTCCAGGCCTCGGAAATGGATTTCGATTCTTTCAGCTTTTGGGAATTCCCACCGGCATCACCACCTACTCCTTTAGATTAATTACGGGATCGAGAGGCTAAATTGGATGAGGATATATCCACATTTTCCTAGGGATATCGTACTGTACGACGGCCATCTACTCTATATTACATCATTCAGAGGCAACGTTGACTCAATCTATTTTCCGCTGTTTGATGCTTTCTCATACCCCCCTCTCATGCAACCGGCATGGCATTCCCTGCTTGGGGTGAGCCGTTCCTATTAGAACCTGATAGCATCTGATCCCATCGTACTCTAGCTTCTCTCCCTTTTTTACCTGGTCAGGCGTAGGATCCGGATATCTCTCCTCGAGCCGAAAGTACCGCGCAGCCAACACCAACGCAATCCGCCCCTCGATCATTGCTAACTCCTGCCCAATGCAGTTCCGGGGCCCTTTGCTGAACGGTTGCCACGCATCTTTCCGTGTCGGTGATAAGGGTGAGCCGGGCGACCACCTCTCCGGGCAGAATAGCTCTGGACTAGGATAGATAGCTGGATCATGTCCGATGGTGTAGTTATTCGGAATTATACGCATTCCTCCAATGGGGTATACCTTGCCCTCGGAATCAGTAATGGTTTGCCTTGTACCGTGAACTTGTTAGCAACTGCCTTTTCAATTCATGGAATCAATCAACAACAAACACTCACCCTTTTTCCCCTGTTCGGACGGATGTTGCAGGTGGGAATAAACGGAGACTTTCCTTCAGGACACCCGTAGTGTATGGGAGGCGATTCAAAAGTTCGGGATTCTGCTTGAGCTGGTTACAGGATTCCGTAAACTCGGGCGATAGTACCGCGTCTATCTCTTCGCACATCTTGTCGTATGTATCCGGATTTTTAGACAGCAGGTAGAAAGCATACTAGATAGTAGTTCGTTTGACAATTAGTGATTTTTTTTTCTCGGCACGTAGAGAAAGCCGGTCGATGGATCAATTTACCGTAATCGTAGTGCTAGTTGTATCGTGCCCTGCGAACACGAACGTCTTCATCCTAGTGATTTGGTGAGCGACCGGACGAAGACGAGATTCTCTACGGCCACCTACTGTGAGATCATAGATTGTTTGAATTCGGCGGGCATCCTGTCCCCGACCGTCGAGGCCGCTTGGTTCTTATTCAAATACCAGTCGATCGCCAAATTGAGGATAGACCGCTGCTTCGGGGATTTTGTCGATGAATGGTCGGATTTGCTGGAGAAGCGCTGTTCAAGCGCAGATCCAAGGAACTTGTCCATTAGGTATTCATTTCTCTTCATGTGGTAGGAGTTCACGGGGTTGGGGATTGAGATCGGGGCGCTTCGCCTTGGCTTTGGGAGGCGAGTCAATTGGTCCCGGAACGCCGTGACGAATTCGTTTTCGCCGCGTTGCGCCTCGAAATCAGTATCTCTGGATTGAAATTAGCGACTCAGTAATACCTTAGTTGAGGTCCAGGACATGACGTACAGCACAACCCGCCCGATAATATCAATGGTATATCTCGTCGCAGCATCTTCCATGCTAAACACCTCCCCGGCCGCGGCATGCTTCTGCAGAATGTCATGAAATAGGATCGTCGTATCCACAATCATCGGAACAAGACTTGTCAGATGCATCGCAGCAAATCCGGGGTTGAACATTGCACGGAGACTCTTCCACGCGGGACCTTCTTGTGTTAACATATTGGATGGCCCCAGTACCGGCCCCAAATATTCCTGCAGGAAAGGGTGTTTGGGGACATTTTTCTGAGTCATGATGGTGTTCAGCATGTCAATATCGCTAATAAACAATAAAGGTGCCTCAAAGGGCCAGAGATCGAGATAGAATGCGTCTCCCAGGCTGTATGTGTTTTTCACATAATCGGCCATACACGCGAAATGGAGATCTTTGGGGATGTTGCCTTTCAGTTTGATCAGAAGTGGGAGGTGCCCGAACCAGAAGCTTCGTGGAGGCATGGGCTACCAGAATTTGGGTTAACAGAGGTCTGAAAACACTTAGAGGCAGCACTCACCAAACCATCGAAACTGGCGCGTTGCCGATAAAGTCTCCAAAGGTAGAATGTACATCCTGCTATCAAAATGAGGCCAATGTGGCCCATAGTCAGGCCGGACAGAAACTTGACAGGCTCCATCTGTGAATAAAACAGGTGCATTGCTCAGATACCGCAATTTGAAACTCAAAGAGGGCCATTGAAACCCTTTATAAGGAGAATCAAAAGAAAGTTTCACGGCCCACAGCTGCGGCCGCATCAGCAAAGAAAAAGAAGCTTCACGCTATCCAACAGTAACCAATGGGAGGCAGAGTAATTAATCGTGGTCAGCCTGGTTAAAATAGTTACGGCCGTTACTGCTACTGTTGTTTCCAGCCTGAACCAACAGGGCTGAGGCAGCGTTTGCTCATTGGCCACAAGATGCGCCTTAAAGTTCCGGCGGTGATGCGGCAGATATACATGCACATCCTGTGCAAACGCCTTTTCAACACCGTTTATTTTGTGCAAAGTAGCAGATGTGCTTTATCAAACAGGTTATAAATGTTGCCATCATGTATAGGGCCCCATATCCATGGAGTTGGAACGAGACTGAATGCGAATAGCCCTCGAACAATCCACGTGGGCCTCTCAGATATCGTGTGGGGTGCGGCTGAGGTTCCGATAGCTTGGCCCTTTGCTGACGGGGGCCAGTGCTCCGGCGACTCCGAAGATGGAAGCATCCAGGGAATTGATCTCGTCTGCATTAATGCTCTGGTATCCGATAGAGATTCTATTTTTCACGACCAATATAATGAAGGATGGATTATCTTTGTACCACGCTTGAAGACCGGGCGGATCAAGAGGGCAAGAGCAGCCCACGTCTCCGACTACACGAGTCCAAACATACAGGTACAGTTAGTAGAAAGCTCTGTAGCATTCCTGAGGGTGATTGACAGCATGAGAAACGAGAGAGCTCTCAAAAATCTTGTGGCGGATGGCGAAGCTTTACGCAGTACAACTAGCGAGGTCTAGTCAGGGTAAGCCTTCCACTTATTCCACATACGAGCCCCGATTCGCCGTGGCGTCAAACAATTGATCAGTAGTAGCCAACTATGAAGCAGTGATTATGTGTCAATATATATCTGGTGTTGATCTGGATGGATTGTCAGCAGAAGACGCCGTGAATAATGCCCAACACTAGTTTTTATATGAAACTAGCAATTCCATCCTACCATACAAGTCCTTCTCTATATATAACTTGTCATCACAGCCAAGAGCCAAGACTCGTATCATT
Source organism: Aspergillus conjunctus (assembly GCA_027569095.1). Taxonomy (NCBI): domain Eukaryota; kingdom Fungi; phylum Ascomycota; class Eurotiomycetes; order Eurotiales; family Aspergillaceae; genus Aspergillus; species Aspergillus conjunctus. The sequence goes on along the minus strand of JAPDEL010000051.1, from coordinate 142,198 downwards.
TTCGACCAATGACAATGCCCAGACTTGTATCTCTGAACTCTGAACAAATCCTCAATGACAAAACCTGAGGATCGGTTCGATTTGAGGTTCAAGGTTTCCAACCAGATATGCAATTTGTGCGGAACTCTTTTCCCTCTCCCCACCCCCGCCACACCGATCCGTCTCTAACATTTGCGTCCTTGTTGAAAAATCTGGATCAGCGCTGGCAAAGGGCGTTGACTCTGTGGCGGTCGGTCCGCTCAACCAGGGTCCACGGCTACCCAACCTCTGCAAGACTCCCCCCACAACCCCGCAGGGCGCTGGGAGGATGGGGCCAAATATAGCTAAGGAGAACGAGAAAGGGGGGTTGAATTCTTGGCAATCCAACCCTCCTTTACCCTGACTGGCTCGGGGGGTTGTCTGGTCGCGGTGGGCTCGTATTCACCATCCGCCAAGAGGGGGGCTTAGCGACTCAAGGGGATGTTGATGTTGCCCAGCAGGGCGACAACAGAACGAGGAACGGCATAGAAAAAGACGATCATTTCCTCCTGGTCCACATTGCGCTCTCAGCACCGTACTTGATCCTTAGCTATGGCCGTCCTCACTTCCCTTCTTAGTATCTGGCTGGCACTCGGGCTTGCTCTCATCGCGGCAGCCATTGAATACCCAGCCACAATCGAAGTGGACCTCCTCTTCCCCCGAAACGAGACCTACAACCAGAAGTTCACCAGCGGACCGATTATCTTCGCCGTCCAGAACGCGCAGGCCGCCTACGCCTTTGGGTGGAACATCAGATGGAAAATATACAGTGCCTCTGCCGGCACCTCCAGCAGCTACATATTCGGCCAGAGTGTGTCGGACCTGGCGCAGAACCCGTTCCAGTACTATTTCGATAATGTCGCTGTTGTTCCGATATTCGAGGATTTTCTTTCGGTGATGAACGAAGGGGGCTTTCGGTTAGAGTGGGAGTATATCACGACGCCCTGCGTCGAGGAAAGTCGTGGGATGGTCTCTTCGAAGGCTACTGTTGCGTCGGGAACACTTTACTTTTCTATCGTGGAGGATGGGTCCGGCAAGGATTTTGATATCTCACTGGACGAATGCCCGATTTATGGTGATATGTGGTCTGTTGAGAGCTTACCAGTGGCGGAATGCCCGGTTACTACAAGCAGCGACGGCGTGGAGAGGGATCCTTGCTCGGCTCGACTGCAGACAAGGGACCAGGTGGATTGTCTCAGGGACTATATGGAGGGGAAGAATGAAACCAAGACATGCCTCGCTGCCTTTGAAAGGGTAGATCTGGAGTGGATCGAGCAAGGCCTCCTGGATGCCGATACCGATGATGGTGTGGATGAAGGGCCTATAGAACACCATGGCCCGGATGGGGAAGATGATGTGGAAGATGATGTGGAAGATGATGTGGATGATGATGTGGATGAAGGGCCTATAGAAGACCATGGCCCAGATGGGGAAGATGAATCTGATGACTCCACTGTTTCACCTTCCACAGATGATGATGGGGGCGCTGCTATGCTACACCGGCCGGGCGTCTTTACTGGAATTGCTGCTCTTTGCGTGGCAATCATGATGGTCCTATAGTTCATGCGTCTTCTTTAATACCCATGCCAGTTTTTCATCCATATGTCATGCCCGATCACAGAAGTTCGATGTCTTGTACTTTTCTTTATCTAACCTAGGGGATACGTTCCCTGCATAAACGTATCCCAATATACGAACCTTGTAAACCCTAAATGCCTACTTGCCCTGAGCGAGAGGTAGAGAATGATGCCTTATCCCCACCCCGTCCATCAAAGCCTCCCGATCTGTCTCTCTTTGGCTGCTTCATTGGATTAGGTGCATTAGTCGTTGTATTGTACGTCGCAAGATGATCCAACACCCTCCACTGCACCGTCCCATTGCCCTCACGATACGAGCTCTTTGGAGGACCCACAGTCCGATAATGCCTAGAAACCGGGACTTGGCCAGTCGCAATATCCCTGCCGTTGATTACACGCTCAAACAGCTCAAGGGACAGCAGCGGCTGATAAAACGGAACTTCGTGCCCACTCTCATATATCCGGGCAAATGCGAACTGGCCCGCCTGGCGCACCTGGCCGTGGACAATCCCATCCGAAGTGAGAATATCCGTGTACCCTGCGTGGTCAAAGGACGGTGCGCCGACCTTGAGGGCGACAGCCTCCCCGCCTAGCCAGTTGCAGTTGTAATCGGCATCACCGGCCAGCATCACGACCGTGACGCCTTGCTTGAGGAGCTTTGCGACGTCCGTGGTGGTGTGCATCAGGCGGCTGTTATCACCGGTGGCAGAGAAGGCTTGGAAGACGGCGTTGTTTTGATCGGTAAAGTTCACGTACGCGCCGATAGCGGCCTGGACGTGCGGGGTATTGAGGTAGTCGGAAAAGAACGAGTAGGGGAAGGGATCTGGAGACAATTCGCGGATGTCGAGCTCGTCGCGGCCCTGGTAGATGCCGAGGAAATTTTCGACGTGCGCGGCACAGAAGGAAGTGGCGATGTTGCAGATGGCATTGTCGCCGCGGGCAGCGCAGTCCCGGAGCTGGGAGAGGCAGTTGCCCTCGCCGTAGAGATTGTTGTACATCATCGCGCTGATGGTTTCGTTGAACGGCTGGTAGTCGTATGTGTTTCCGGGGGAGACCTACGATGCTGGCAGTTAGCAACGAATGTTTTATCGAGATTCAGGATTGAATGTTTCTATGAGCTTTTCGGGGGGACGTGCGTACAGTGAAATTATAGTATGCCTCATATTGAATGATTGGGTCATACCAGCCGTTGACTACCGACAGTGTCCTCAAGTTAAGTTTCTTCGCACCACGCTGGGGGTGTCGGTTCTGCTGCTCGATATACTCGGCAAACACCGGTCCCCAATGGCCACCGTAGCTCTCAGTCACGAAGTGGAAGTCTCTCCGAGAGTACTGCGGAAAGGCGCCCATAAACCCCTGCAGGGTCCGGTAGAAGTCGGGGGCCGCGTTGTCAGTGGAGTTGGCTGTCAAGCTGATGTTGGGATACGAGTACGTGCCACAGCCCAGGCCTTTTGCGTAGTCTGGACAATTCGACGAGGGCAGCATGATCACATCCTTGGTGTATGAATCAACATATCCGGGGATGAGAATCTTATTGGAGTACCCTGGGACTGGGATGCTGTAGGACAATCCCACCTGCACCGGCTGGTCAATGTAGAGCATGTTACTCACGTTGGACCAGGAGTAAGGGTTGTTGTAGACGGTGCCATTTGGACCAATACCGCAGGGCCCGTTCTCTTGGAAAAGGCCGATCATGGAGGAAGAGCCCGGACCTGGAAGAATCAGACCAGGAACGAGCCGATTCTAACAGCCGTAATAACATACCTCCGTTGATCCAGACCGTCAACGGTGCATTGGTTGGATCTTGATTGCGCGCCTCGAAAAACCAGAAGAAAGTATGCTCATTCTCCCCAATGTCGACGTAACCAGAGAAGCTCTTAACGCGAGGATCAGTTTCACAAATCCCACTGGGAACCTGTTTATACCGAACGGGGATATCGAGATAACCCTTAGTCGAGACCAAATCTGCGGGTGGGGGGACAAACTGTCCACACACGACAGCACTGAGAAAGAAAACTGCTGTTACCGCCTGCATTATGAAATAACATTAATATGTCTGTCTGATTCCGTCGAGCTTTGGTCTAGGGCGGTTTTTATATAGGTATCAAGGCCTCAAAAGTCTTCGATTGTTCAAGAGGTTACCGTCGGCCGATGTAACTTCGGAAGAGAAAAGCGCTGTTGATCCGCTATCGGGCTGGGGCTTACTCGAGCCTGGTTATCCCGACTGTCCACTATCTATCAAGCAAATAAGTTGTAGCCCCAATTCCGCCCCGTAGTGCCATGATATCTCCTATGAAAGGTCAAGAGAGGGTTTTTGAAGTGGGGGAAAGGTGATAACAGCCGTACTAGAGTCGGGTCGGTCGGTCGGTGGCGCGATCTGCGTAATATCATTGTCGTGGATAGACTAATAACGATTGTGGTGGAGTTCTGCCCAACTGGAGTCCTTTTTATGGGATGGGGACAGTTCCTAGGCGGGCTCCGCGGCACGCGACCACGCGATATCGTGCACTTGAAGCCTGCTATATGGGTCCCATCAAGATATGAGCCAAAAACTGGGAGGGAAGAACCTCAGTTCCTGAGGAGTTCCAGAGTAAGGGGATGTTGTCAATTTTAAACGAACACAGAGGGACAGTGAGGCAGTACCATATACTCTACAGAGCAAGATAAAATATGGAATTCTGGCGTGAAATTCTGCAATGCCCCAAATTATGCCTCTGTTCCCAACCTAATGATCTACGCATCTATGACTAGATGTGGAAGGTTGCAATTGTGAAAAGCGTCGCGAGTCCGAAATTCTTCGGCGTATTCATGTTTGCCTATCAATCGCCCCGCTACCCCTTCACAATAGGTCGAAGGGTTCTATCATGACCTTCTCGGGCCAAACCACATTATATTGTATATTTGGTGAAACCCCATTACCAAAATCCCAATCCCGGTGGGGAGAGCTTTTCCGACAGGAATTCAACCAGAATGCCGTACAGCTAGCCCACAAAGGCTTGTCGATACTGCTAGGCATGCCCGTCACAAGACATTGCGTGCTGTACCTGCCGAGACATCGCTACCCGCACCCAAAGGCATGATACCAAGGCCCAGATGATAATAAAGGCAAAGAGGACGCCAAGGGATAAGCCGAACGCGTAGTGGAAGTCCAGCGTCCAGACGATGGCCGACAGACAGCCAACATAAACACAAATTCCGAAGAACCACCAGAGTGTCAGATGCAGAAGCATATTCCGGAAAGCGATCGAGGTCTCGTACCGCATGTTGTATCTGATGCGGAATTCACGGTCCTGCAGGCAGTCAACCGCAATCAGGTCCTCGGCTGCGTAGAAGACAAACGGCCGCAGCGGCGTCGCTTTCCTCTGCGAGTCGATGCCAATGGGTATGCGGAAAGGGACGAGGGTTATCAGCATGAGCACGCCAAGAAACGTCATGAGAAACGCAGGAGAGTAGAGATACAGCTCAGGAATCTCCCAGCTACTACTAATCACAAACGGGATCAAGGCACAGATCATGGAGACACCATAGACCCAAGAGGTTGCGTCGAGTTCCCACCGCGAGCGAGAGAGAAGTGGAGCACATTCGTCTGGATGTAGGAAAAGGCGGCATACTCGGGCGATTAGAATATAGAGCTCTCCGAAGCCAAAGCAAATAATGGCATAGCCTAGGATATGTTTATCGAATTCGGGCCTCGGTAGCGGACATGTCTCATGGCGTAGGCGATACGCTTTGCACTCGTTCTCCCACCGAGATTGGTGTATATCGAACCAGGTATAGTAAATGATGCACGGAACCACGAGATCGAAAACTAAGATGGCGGGGGGTCCCAGGATTATTGACAGGTGTTCCGTAGGCTTGGGATTCTTCTGCATGAGCTTCTCGGGCATGGAACACTGCGGACATGGTGGAGGCGTTAATCGTATGTCATGGACTGAGCCACGAATATCATTAGAGGCATCTTCAAACACCATAAATGGATTGCTCCTATCACCGGAATACTGCTGATTTGGGGATACCTTCATTCATTTAGGACACGGGCGGCCCATGTTGTGGCCGGAGGCGTGATCGGAAGATCATTCCCGGGTGAACACGCCGAATTGCAACCCAGACAGAATCGTAAAGCAATTGACGATAGATGAATGCCTCAGCTATAAACGTGCTAGCATGCAGCATCCAGAGATGCCTGGATGATTCTCGTTCACCTCAGCAAGACGTCATGAATCACGTGATTCGTGCCAGACTTGGGGGTTACAGTAGGAGTCCGACGAGAGTTTCTACAAAGGGTGCGTGACACCAAAAGATGTTGCCGTGTTCTTGGCGGGCTAAAGTTACCCTATATCCTTACCCAATAGGTTTGTCGGGATGGGGGCTTGTCATGTCATGAGCTGATGATACAAACATCGGTCTTCTGATATGAGATCTATTGCGAGCGGTGACCTCCCTACAAAGCACTCCGATATAAGCAAGTGAATAGGAGTCTACCCTACTGATTCACCATGCCACTGAATCAAGGTTGTTATTAATTTTAGTAATTTAATAAATACATTCGCCGGGCCAACACACAAGTAATAAAACTGTCTCCAACATCCTATGGCAGAACTCAACAAAGCAGTCAGCATCATACGCTTATTACAAGGATGAAAACTAGGGAATGTGAGAATACCGTGTTCAGGCCGAAGCCTGACGGGGGCGCTTCTTGCCCCTTCTGGTCTTCCTTCTTCCGCGGGCCGCAGGAGCGGTTTGGACAGCGGCCGGGGGGGCTGGCGGGGCTAACTGGGCGGGGAGGGTGGCGGTACTGGTCATCCCGCCAGGGGCGGGAGCCCCAAACAAATTGCCATAGTTGTTCGCTATCACAAACGTAACCGCCGGAGCGGGGATGGCAGGGGCGGGAGCGGGAGCGGGAGGGGCGGCGAAGGGTTGGCCCTGCAGGAGCCAGCATCTGCCCAAATGGGCTTTTCTGCAGTGGGCGCATTTAACTTTGCCTATTGAAGTTAGCATTGAAGTCTGCAGTCAGCAAGATTTGAGGCTCAACTCACGCCGCTTGGGAGGAGGGGGGGTAGGAGTTTTGGGTCGCTCGACCCGGGGGGCAGTGGCACCCTCGCCGGCGGTTTCACCGCCCGTTTCGGGGGAGGGGAGGAAGGGAGCGAAAAAAAACTCCTCCTCCGAGGTAGGCAAAGCACCGGACATCAAGGGGGGGGGGGGGGAGGGGTTTGTGGATTCCTATTGCAGTCTCAGCACCCGTATCAAAAGATGGCTATGGCCCGAACGTCATTCACTATTACTTACATTTTGATAGCAGCAGCAACAGCAACAACAGCAGTAGTAGTAGTAGTAGTGGTGGTGGTGGTGGTGGTGGTGGTCGTCGTCGTCAGGCTGGTGGGATCTATTCACCAAGTACTTTGCGGTCGCACACGTTTTATACATAACTCTGACCCCCGACCTCGAAAACGTTAACACACCTAACGAGTTGCTACGGTGATATTCTAACTATTCAACCGGCAGCTACGAGCCTGCCTCGAAATCTATTAGTTACTAGAAGGCTGGCCAAAGATACAATAATGGGCTTACGGAGTCTGCCTTCAGGAAAGACCCATTGACTACTACATTTGAGAAGGTGCTAAGGCTCTTTGTAACCGGGGCAAAACGACCATGTTCATAGGAATTGCAGCTACGTTCTGTAGTACTAAGCACTAGTAATAGTTATAGTGGTAGTGGTGGCAGTAGGTAGGTACTAGTGGTAGTGTGTTTGCGCGGTTGTTGGGAAGCTGCAAAGCCGTATCATTCAACTCCCAGGCTCAGGTTTCTGTCGAATGAGTAAAACCGCTGATACCAAATACACAGTTAGAGGGATCGCGATCAAGAGACTGGGACCATTGTTTTGGCTATTTAATCAAGGTTAACGTGAGAAAGAAAATGACATCGAGTATCGTATTATGCGCATTTCCTTGACGCAGGATCTGAGTCATTAGTTTCGACACGCGGAGCATACTCCCGCGATGTACACCGCATTTCGTCCTCACCGAGTACTAGTTACACAGAATGATGTAAGTCCGGGAGAAAAGAAAATCTCAGGTGAATAAGTATTCTTTCTCCAGTACAATCCTTTTCTCCGTGGCATAAGGAGAAAAAATATATCACTAATTTTTAGGCCCAAGGAAAGAAATTGAACACATATTTATCACCAGCCAACTTCTAACATGGGAAAAGCAAACTCTAAGCGCGAGGCTATCCGTGGAAGTGTTCAAAATCTGCTTCGTACCGTCAACTCGTTGCAGTCCCTACTGATAGGGATTCATGAGCTTCCTGGGTTGGGTTTCACGCCCGTTCGAGTGGAGCTGGATGCAGAAAAGCAGTCCTTAAAATTCGACCCATCCTTCTTTTACCCCCTCCCACAGTCGGTCCTGACCGAGCACCCACTATACCCTGATGAATATGAACCTGTGCCTTTGACCGAAGATGACCACATCTCTGACGACACTATTCACCTGAGCGATCTGAGACATGAGCTACGTGAAGAATGTGGTATGGCTGTGCCAGAGGAAGTTGTCCGAGAACGGTATCTGAAAGACCTCTGGGAGGGGAAGACAGACGACGCAAGCGAGACAAGGAATACGTCCAATTACATCTATTACTTTTTTGATGCATACCGGATTGGGGATTCCGAATACACACGCCTCTGGGATTTTACACCAATAAAGCCGATTTCCTGGACTGAATATGAAAGTAGTCTTGATGTTGGAATGTTCGCCGTTGTTAGCCCGCAACGCAAACACTGGCGTCTTGACCACAAATCAGGGGACGCTTCTGGGGAGGTCCCTCATTCAATCTGTATCTTTCGACAGGACTATGCCGCGAACGATGAAAGCATAACAATTGGCGAGCTGCAGGGCATCATGAGGGTTATGCACATCCATTACAGGCGCCGGCATTTGAAACAACATGATCTTTTACCCGTGAGTCCAAGACCCCAGTCTATACTGATCTTTACTGTTGGTCCTTACTGACTTAACTTGCAGCTTCTGGCTATTAGCTACACCGGCCCAAGGCACGGAAGAATCATCCAAGCGCACCACGATGGGGAGACGATGGTCTTACAGTACTCACCTCTCCTGAGCTTTGTGCACAAGGAAACAGCACCTGTATCACTCTTCCTGCGTTACAACACTAGTCTTCCTCTCTACCCGACAACAACCAAACCCCTGTGCATCAGGTAATAGCGTCGAGAACTCAGTGCTGCTATGCCAACGGTATTGCAACTGCTCTCGTAACGGTGCGCACAGGCTTCAAATTAAACCGCCGTGCTACTACAATTCGCTTAATGCTATGAAAAGTCAAATCTAGTTACCTACCTAGGTACCTCTTAGCTACTTGCTCCTCAAATGAAAACCACCCCCAAGGACGTGATTGCTTCGTTTTTGATGGCCCCGATGATGGAAAAAGAAAAGTCCTGTTCCCTCATTAGCTCTTTCCCTCTACTAGTAGCTCCTTCCCCAGTAGAAACTGGACTGCCCTGGCCACAGTAGCGAAAATGGCCAAAAGGTCCGTTACAGCAGATAGTCTGAAGAAGGCCAACATCGTGATCGACTACGAAAGCAATAAGTGAATCGGAGTTATAAGATACGATGGCGACGCCTGCAGACCTTAAGATTCCTTGCACCCCGAAAGAGTGGGCGGACATGGCGGCGAAGTTCGAAGTCCCGCAAGCGAGCGTAAATTCGACCGAAGTTATGCAGTCTGGGTCATCAGTGTCGATTGCCCAGTTCCTTTCATTTAGGATACTTTGGTCGCCCTCTCAGAAGTACCCGAACATTGATCTGGATGAAGAGGATGACGAGGTCAAGAAAGCGGCAGTGTTTCTCCTCCAGTTTAAGGAGTTTCAAGCATATCTCAACCATGTCAAAAGCAAGTTGACTGACATCCTTCCCGCCAGTGCTGACAGTCCCTCCCTAGGGATATTCCAAGGGGTGCGCAAGTATCAACTAGAGACGGGCAATGTGAGAAGCCTCCATGCGGAATCGGACAGAGTCATAATGGGACCGGCTTTCCCACGGTATCATCTTCGCCCTCGGGCAAGAATGAGCAGATCGCCCAGCGTTCAGAGTGGATTATCGCCCGATTTTCAGGATTTCATGACGCCCACAACGCCCGCTGGTCAACAAGACCATAACTGGGACCGAACCGCAGACGAGCAAATTGTTAACATGGCACTCAATCTCTATCTAGATGCAATAACCTTGAATATTACCCCTAGGGTACGTTGTGGTTGGAGCGTTGAACGGCTTGCGTTCAAGGTTGGCTTTGAAAAGGCGAGCATGGAGGCCCGCACTGATGGTTTTCTATACGGACCAAACAACGGAAAGGAGGCTTTCGCTATTGTCGAGGTGAAGGCTGGTGTACGGAAGAGGGACACTGTTGCCGGTCGCGCTGTGTACATGCAAGAATCAGCTGAAATGCTCAGTTGGATTAGGCACGACCAGTGTGCAGGTCGAAAGGCCCCGCTACCAAAGTAAGTCAATCGCTCGCCCTTACATCTCATCCTAACTGACGGTTACTAACCCAATGATCGCAGGCGCCTCCTAGTGTCTCAGGACCGCCACGAGATATGGCTCACGACAGCTTCGTTCGATGACAACTATCTCGCGTACCTGGACAACAGGCATCAAGGCGACCCGGGGTTCCTCAAGATGGAGGAAGTTGGACCTTTTGATACCTTGAACCACAAGCATATGATACGCTTTGCAAAGCATATCATCCTTTTCTGTAATGAAGTTTCTGCAGCCATCAGGCAGACACCGCTCCAGAATTAAATCTGAAGGTCAGTCACCCCAAGACTTCTATGTAGTACAAAGCTACCGTGAGGAGTGTCAGTCACACCCCCGAGAGAGCTAATGCACAAGCATAAGGCAGTTGATCGACGGTGATCTTGCACTGTGCGGTAACCTTGCACGTGCGATGATCCCGTCAGATCCTGTCCTCCAGCAATGAGTTCACACCTCAACGTGGTGCTGGAGTCTAGTAACCCATTTCCTCCAAGGGACGGGTGAAGCTAAGATGAACTCCCGCTTCATAGCATCGTTTTCTCCTTTAAAATCGGGGTTCAATCCTCTAACGCAATCGCAGTCTTATCAGAATCGAAAGGACGTGGATATGGAAGCGGGGAGTTCGAAACTCTAAAGGGCATAGAGGTGGGGAGGCACCATTTACCGGGCCTATCTCCTTTTCTAATATAAATACAACGACCCTAGAGATAATGGGAATCAAATTTGGTTCTCGCCGTAGAATTGCCTCCCCGGCATGGAAGGGAGGCGACGGTAAATGCTCATTACCCACAAGGAGATATGAGAGCAGTGTCACAAAGCCGGCCGGCCAACGAATAGCCGATGATACTGGGACATAATTTGGAAAGGGCTCATTGGAGTAGGCGAAGGAAAGCCACAAAGGTGGATTTGTAGTCTCTCCAGAGCTACACACTCTACTACTGTCTTTCTTTGTCTATGCCTTTATTCCTTTTGCCCCTCAAACTTCAACCCTATTAGGTTTCTCTTCGACTATGTTATAGGTCTCAATCTGCTCGATTCCCCCAAGGTCTTTGAAAAGGCTTCCTATCAACAAAATACCGCTTTCATTAATGCGATTACTATTACACTAGTGAGAGAAAGAAAGAGGCAGAAAGAAACTGAGGTATGTAAAACAACAACAGTCGGTCATGACAGGGAGCCAAGCAGACATCCCGCCCAGCACCTCTACCAAGTCGGCCGGTAACCAAGAATGCCCTCGAGGCTTTTGAATAAACCCTCAGTAGGGAGGAGCTTGCCGTTGCAGAACAGAACATTGCATTCCGGGCTGGAGAGTAAATCTTTAAGCAGGACCTCCGGGTTCAAATAATTCAGCGGGTTAATGTCGAGACTGAACGGCGGCGACTGGTAAGGCCCCGCGTCCGGGACCTTCGGCTCGGCCATGGCGCGCATCAGGATGCGGAAGAAATTGTAGTAGAGGTCTCCCGGCGTGGCGCTCAGAATCACCGAGAGATTCGGCGCGACGTCACCGAGGATCCCGGTCCAGGTGACGGTCATATTGAGCGAGGGGATCATGAAGTTGTTCTGCTGCAGGGCTCCCACCATGGCGAAGAGGTCGTGGGGGGCACTGCCGATGCTGGTGCCGTCGATTGTCGTCGCCACGGGGATATTGGCCCCGGTGCAGGGCGCGCCACGATTGTTCCAGAACAGGTACCCGTAGCAAGGGTTCTTGGGCGAGGGGCTAGCCACCGCCTGCACCCATTCGTAGGGCACGACCTGTTTCCCGGCGTACTCGCCCCCGTTCTGCATCAGGAGTCCCAGACGCGCGAGATGCTTGGGCGCCATGAACAGCCAGGCGTAGCCGTACGAGTTTCCGGTGCGGTCGCGCAGCCAGAAGTAGGACGATTTGTCGATCCCCAGCGGGCCAAACAGGCGCTCCTGGGCGTATTCCTGGAGGTCGCGGCCGACGGCACTCTGGACGATGTACGCCGCGGCGTCGGCGTCGCGCTGGCCGTACTCGAAATGCGTCCCGGGCTCGTGCGTGAGCTTCTGGGACAGGAATTCCTGGATAGCGCTGGAATCGAGCAAGACCGTTCCGGCCTCGGCGATGATAGCCTCCTGGGTTCCGGCGGTTTCGGTCAGAACCTGTTCCACGGTGATGTTCCGGTGGGCTTCATCGCCCCAGCCTGGTTTGTCGGGGAGGTAGTCGCCAATGGGGCGCGCGATGTCAAGCTTTCCATCGGCGACGGCCAGGCCGACCAGTATCCCGACCACGGATTTCGTGATGGACCAGACCTGGGTCGGCAGGGAATCGGTGAGCGGGTCCAAGATCCCTCGAGCGACCAGGCAGTTGTTGCGGAAGATCTGGACGGACAGGCGCCCGTGGGTGTTGGCATATGCCAGCGCCTCGTTTACTTCGGCGGATGTCATGCCGACCTCCTCCGGCGTTGCGGTTTCGAAATGGCCATCGTTGGTGGTGGGCAGGGAGCAGGTCTTTTCACAATGACCCAGTCCCAGAGTCGCCAAAACGGCGACCAACCCAAAGAGCTTCTTGCCGCTTGGGTACATTTTGGCAGTGAACGGTGTGGATGGGCCAACTTGAGGGGTGGATGCTCAGGGTCCCGACATAGGTATGTCCAGGACACCCCTCTCCATATGCCTTCATACCCCTATTTATTATTGATGGCAAATTAGAGTGTTCAAGCGCTGTAAGATCGACCGGGTCAGGGGAACGGGAGCCCGGTCTCGCATCTCATTGGAAGTCTGGGGAGGAATTACTGGGTTTTCCAGTTTTCCGATAACTTCAATAGACTGTGGGATGGGAGTTAATTCGGATGCCAAATCCCCTCTCCAGTCTGACGATGAATGGATGATTCCAGACACTAGACACTAGCGAACAGGCAATCCAAGAATATCAAGAAATGATTGGCCGGATCATCCTCAGGGCTTTCTAATTCAGTCATAACCATTGAGAACCACGAATTGTCAAGACCAGGGACAGGACGGACGGAGGGGTCTACAAGTCATCCGGAAAGCATCAAGCGAGGAATCAAGGAATTAGCGTGAATCCTTCCATCATTCTAGCGTGGCTGATCTATCTCGTTTCTAGTAGGGATGTTCAACCCTAAGAAACTTCAGCGAGTCGTGCTCGGTTGCGTTATGTTAGCGTGGATCCAACAACCCCAACACGCTGAGCGCGGTCGTAAAGAGTACGGACTCAGCAGTAAGCAAATGCGCGAGTCAGGAAATATTTGCCGTCCAGATACGAGCAACTAGTGTCAACCACCAGTCTGGACTGTGGCGATCGTTCTTACCCAACACACGGCCCAGTCGACAAGAGGATCGTACCCCAGACCTCAGAGGAAGGGGGCCTGGGGAGTATCCCGCGATCGACACGGGCTAAACAGAATGGATGGAAAAGGATCCGCTAGAGCAGGAACGGGCCAGGGTTTGGGAGTCTTGGACCCCAAATCTGCCGTGAGAGTCTGGCAATTGATTCCGCGCCTGGAGTCGCGAGCGTGCGCTACGAAACGATATGATTCTTAAGAGGAGAGATGAGATGAGCCGCGGGATTTGGGGAGAGAAAAGCTGCAAGGCGCTCAAAGGAAGGAGGTACGATCAAGGAAAGGGGTATATATTATTGTTCTCGTGTACTTTGTTGTTAACATGGCCAAAAGAAAGCTTTTCGAGCAAGGAAGTCAACTAGGTCACCTGGAAAGAGGCCTTGCCGCTCATCACCAGGCTGGTCCCGTCACTGCCCGGGAATTGGCTCAATCGAGCGGACGAGGCCCTGTCTGAGAACTCCACCCCAAACTCCTCGCCGCGCTGACTCGGTCCGTATCTGGACTCGAAAGATCGATTGATGGGGATAGGCTCTCCCTTCATCAGGCTGATCCAGCCTCGAATCATCGATCGTCGGAAAAATAAGGCAAGCGCCAACGTTCCGCTCATCTAAACACAAACACAAAAGGTCAGCAGGGGCCCAGGAAGTTGACTCGAGACAGAACCCACCACAAGGAGGAATAGCACAGCTATTAACTCCGGCTCACTCGGCCCCAACGGTCCCGCCAATGAGAGGCATGCGGACTTGTCCCCATTCGAGGATGCCAGGCAATCGAACCAGGCGCGCCGGTCCGATTCAGGGTAAGCATGGAACTGGCGCAGTCGCATGAACACGCTAGCCAGGAAGCAAACGTAGACGAGAACTGTCACCGTAATCAGGCTGTTTCTCCATTGCAGCTTCATGATGTTCCGGATGCGCGTTGCTGTTTGCTGGACGCCCAGGACCCGTTCGACGTCGGCAGAAGGCGTGTACCCCCACAGGCGCTGCAGCTGGACGTTCCACCAGGGTCTGAGGACAAGAACGATGCAGTACACTATCGTCAGGACTTGGAGGCCCAGCGACGAAGCCGAGATGGCCAGAAGGGGGCCCCAGAAAGCTGCCCGATCGTGGTTTGGGATTATATAGGAGATCTGGCCAAAGGTATACTGAATGCCGCTGATGGTCAGGAGAATGGCAACGAGCGCCGCGGACCCGATGAATATACACGCCAGGGCGATATTCCTGTAGATCCGACCGAGCTTGAGCTCCCAGAACACGGTGAGGTGCAGGGCCAGGGATCTAAAGAAGACTAGGAAGTGTCAACAATGGTACACAACAGGGCAGGGGTTGTGGAGGGATCCCTCACCACTCGTGATCACCAACCACGCTCCCAGAAACAACACGACTCCCATGAGACCAGACAGCGCGTCGGATCGCATGTCGTTCGGAGTAATCTCATTATAGCATTCTCGTTGGTGGCCCCTCGAGGGAATAATAAACGCGATCTGAGAGCGACAGTCAATTCCCCCCGGGCCTTTCAAAAATGCGTCGAACAATCAAACGGAAATAAATACCGAAATGCACACGAATCCAATCGTCGGCGCGACATTGAGGTAATGGCGATCGGTGAGATGTGTAGGGAAGATGATATAGGTCACCAGCAGCCAGACCAGCGATATCAGCACCGGAATGCTCGGCCAGACACCCAGTCGCACATCATTCACGAGGTCTGGGCAGTGTTAGTCCGTAGATAACCCCAAAGGACGCCCAGTCTTTGAATTACATATCACATGTTCCCACCTCCAATACGCATGGGGGCAGGGAAGGCAGCAAGAAACGCCGTCCAACGATTCACACCAGCGGCTCAAAACGGCTATCGTCCGGTTAGCATGGGGATATCCAACTTGACGGCTCAGGTGCAGTGGCTACTCACAGCCTCCTGTGCTGGCGAAAAGCGACTCGTCGAGAAGCGGATGTGGGCAAGACGAAGCCATTGCAGGCTCTCATGAGGAACGTTGGCTCTGAGGTGACAGGGCTGTGCTCCATAAAAAAAAAAATAACGCTCCTGGGGGAAAGACCCATGAGTGCAAGAAGGAAGGATAAGACACGGCTAAGTATCCTGATCAGCACTTGGACCTAACCCTGCGGGCTTTTACGAGGGCCAGACCCCGCGGCAGAGAGACGGCCTGGGAAGGATTCCTGGCCACTAGCATGGATGCAGACTGGTGCCGAGCCCTTGAAATTCCCAAATTGCGATTTGCCCGCCAAGTGTGCCTGTGCTGTGAGCCTGTGACGAGAGGGGTCGAGTCAGGAAAAAGTGGGGGGGGAGAAAGCCTTTCCTTCTTGTCGTCGGGATTCGAGGGTTTCTATCCCAGTATTTTCGCACAACGGCAATTGTTCGTGAAGCTGAAGAGAGGAAATTTCTTCTAAGCAATTCACCCGCGGTCCCAGGGGGGGGGAATGTCTATATACCCCTACCCCTGACAATGGTCTCAGTGGATATAATATAAGACTAGGATTTAAGCTCTATTATAGATTAATTGGAGAGGTTCGTACCGGCTTCTCAGCACTTTTGTAAAGTACTTGAGATGCGACACTAGATAAATGGCTGCAGATGGCCCATTTCAAGAAAAGAGGGCTGAAATCCGGGGATCCGACGTTACTTCAATGACACTTCATTGAAAAGACTGCCCTCGAGGACGAGAGATTTAGTGCATCCCAAGCGTCCAGAGTGGGACTCCTCGAGCGGGACGGACATGAAATTACAGGGCCAGAAGAAGAGACTACTGCACCACTGATACACCGGTCCGCGACGGTTGGAAATTGATTGCGGTCTCGAGACCTGTCTGAAGTACTACCACGGACCCGCATCAGTTGTAAAATCCGGATCCTCTTTTATTGAAGGTGTCTAGGTGCATACTGTGTAGGTCTGGTCCGGTATGGATGTGACTTCAACACTTCCAGTCAGCAGCCCTACTCCGTCAATACTACTTCTCGGTGAACTACTACCCCCCCGCCGTGGAGAAGGGCAAGCTGTGCTTGATGGGATTGGATATTGAAGATGGACTGATGACCGTGTAGTTATTTTCGATTTAGTCGTATTTTCTAACGTATCAGACATCAACTCTGAAAGCATTGTGGAAATATAGAGATCCCCGTTCCTGATGCTGCGAAATATCCATATTGTCATCTATACCCAGCTTGCCTAATAATTCCCCCCTATAGAGCTAGAATGACCGTCGATATTAGAATGTTAGGTTTGTTTTATTGTATTTTCCAAAATATATATTTCATGGATGATCTTGTTCCAAAATCTCGAAATCCTCGAAGGCTTAAAAATATAGCTGGGTTTCTCGACGCCATTGGCTGTCGGTCTGAGTGGATCAACCCAACTCCACCGCACGAACACCAGCAGAGGCACGAATCGCGACATCCCTTCAAGGTTCTGAAGAGCAACACCGGTGAGGAAAATAATGCCTCGTGTCCCGACCACCACAGACGTCGTCCCAGGCGCATCCGTCAACATCGTCCTGAAAGCCGATCAACCCACCGGTCGCACAGTGACGGGGACCGTTTCCACCCTCCTCACGCGGGGGAATCACCCCCGCGGCATCAAAGTCCGCTTGACTGATGGTCGCGTCGGCAGAGTTCAATCCATGGCAGAAGCTGGAGCTGCGGCTGTCCCAGCGCCAGCGTCTGCAACCCGGTCGGCGACACGGACGACTGCCTCTGAGACCGCGCTTCCTTCTGAACACGTTAGCCTAGACGCATACATCACGCGTGGAAAGCCACGACGGAATGCAAAGAGCAGCAAGCCGATGCCTCCAGAGAGCCAGAAAGAAGAGGAAGCCGTGATTCCCACGCAGGCTCCCTCGGCGGCGGTGACGTGTCCGGTCTGCGGCGATTTCGATGGCGATGAAGCAGCCGTTGCCCACCATGTGGCTGGCCATTTTAACGATTGATGATTCCGGTATCTATCAGACAAGACTAGGTTCGGAGTCAAGGTGGATTACAGATGTGAAGTTACATACCGCACAGCACGTTTCAACTATATATACAATATAAAAACACACTCCCCATCCAGTCATCATTTACAACCCCCCTTTTGCAAACTTCGCCAACTCACTCTGACTCCCCAAAAACACATTCGCCTCTCCCGAATGGTCACTCCAGCCCGAATACTGCCAGAACGTAGCCTCCGTCCAGCCCACCGGCAGCGCGCCCATCTCGTCCGCCCAGTTCGCCAACCACAGCGGATGCTTCGCCGCCAACGCCGTGCTGTTGCCCGCACACTGCGACCACCATTTCGCCGACAGGAACAGCATCGGCCGCCGGCCCGTCCGCAGCTTGTACGTGCGGGAGAAGTCGAGCATCCAGTCCGTGATCTCCGGCGGCGTCATCCCGTGGCAGAACTTGCCCGCGATATTGCCTTCCATCTCCAGCACGCCGGGGAGCGTGTGCCCGTCCGCGATCCAGTTGCCTCCATGCTCGATGAAGAAGTCTGCTTGGTCGGCGCCGCTGCTCTGCGCGGCGGCGGCGAAGTGCACTGCGCCGTGGAGGACGCCGGCGTTGACGGCCCCGCGAGTTTGGAGGGGGAAGCGCAGGTTTCGCGATCGAATCCCTTCGGTGGCCTGTGAGGAGCATCGCGTTCATCAGTCGTATTCAACACTAGATCTGCAAAGTTGTGCAAAAACATGGTGTACATAAGTTATATTCTCCGGGGGGGAGGCTGGAAGGGATGGGGAATAAACGTCGATCGCTGGTCGATCGCTCACCCACCTTGACATAGACAAACTCTACCCCGTCCACGACTGCGGCCTTCCAGTTTACGGGCAGGTGGATCTCAAACACATCGATCCCCTGGGTTCCATTCTGTGTCGCGGTCGCGGCAGAGGCGGCCGATACAAGGCCCACGAGGGACCACCACAGCCGACTGAGTTGCATTGTTTCGGAGAATTTGGGTCGAATGGATGGTGACACAGGGTGAAGATCAACGCGATCCCAGCGGAAGGACTGGAGGCCCCTTTTTTTTTTTTCTCTCTTTTCCATGTTTCTGATGAGTCTCGACAGTGGAGCCATCACAGCCACCACAGCCGTGCTAGTGTCATATAGGTATTGGTATGACCACATCTCCGCGGTGACTGTGGGTTTTCATAGGGGTCGTATTGAAATTTGGATACCAGAATGAGCGCCGAGACTGACGGTGAGTGGATGATTTCACACGCTAGTATCCAATAGTCCAGAATAGAAAGAAATCATTGGGCACCGAGATTGAATATCCTGGGTTGTCTCGGAAACTTACTCCGACCTCAGTACTCCAAGACAACAGTGAGAGAACATGTCCTTTGCGAAAGAACGAGGCTCGTCATGGATGGTCAGAATCAGGAGTACTTTGGTGCTTCGCTCTTCGTCAAATGCAGAAAGGGCAGGCGACGCGTTTTGTCGCGTCAGACCGCCTTCTCTTTGTAGGCATTGTATGATAATATTGATCGATTTCCTAATTAGGATTAGAGGCACTGTATACTTGCCCTGGGATCTTTTCAGCATCAAGGGCTTCGAACATGGGGAGTAGTGAAAGCTCAGTGATACTTATCTAAATTACCTGTTTTATCAGTACTCAAGAATAACGCCAGGGTAAAAATGTAGATTTTTACAAAGTCTGCCTATCTTGGTTTTCCTATCTCCCCTGATATATATAATGCGCGATCTACAAGACACGAATCCCACAACATGGCTGGAAGAAGCTCTATTCTCCACTCAGGTGAGTTAGGCGTGGCCCGTAATTTTCCTATGAAGGTATATGTGAGTTGAATTTCGAAATCTATGCTGGTGCTATTATCCAAGGAATCAAGATCTTGGGCTTCGACGACCCCCAGTCTCTCATTCACCGTGAAGGGGATCGATATTAACATGGCGGCATTCATGTCCGAGCTAAGCTATCTCAACCACCCCGGGAGCAACCACGTGCAGTCGGCTGAGATGCATAATCAAGGTCTGAACTCGCTCACCCTGATCGCAAGGCGCGGCCGTGGAAGTGCTGTCGATGATGGCCGCAGTGCGCACGTCGAAGCCTCAAGGACAAGGAATGGACGGGGTCCCAGGTCGGTAAGATCTACGTCGCGTTGCGAGAAGGCGGGCTTCAAGAGTCGCTGCGAGATTGCTGGGGCTCTCTGGACTCTTCGTCAGACACTTCTTCTCTGTCTTGATGGCCATTAGGCGTTGGCAAGTTTACTCATAGACAAATTGCTGTTGCCTTGAGGTTTGGATCTGCCATGTCTTAATTGTCTTTTATCCGACATTTTAAATGGGCCTAGCCATTTGGAAGTACTGGCCTGGGTAAACATGAGAGGTATCTCACACTGTGCAGTGCCCATCAAGCCGAACTTGTCGGTGATACAGAACACGCAAGTGACCTACAGAACCGGATTCCACTGCTTGCCGAACAGTAATGGCTAAGTCTATCCCTTTCCAAGATCCCATCGTCAGACTCAGGACTGCGCAGCAACACCCAGACCGCTCAAGTAGTTCGTGGGGATGGCGAAATCCGGCCCTACCTGCGCACTCCTTGCCGCTGGAGACCAATAGTGGCCCGCAGTTGGCATGCCGAGCGGGTCAGCATAAGGGCTCGGGGCTGTCAGCATACCCTAGAAAACCTCGAACATGAAAACCAGAGTACCAAGGGGGCCAGGGCGTGGGTCAGATTAGATCGTGCCTTTTTTTTTTTTTTTCCAGCCATCTCCAGGGACAAATCTGTTTCCAACCCCTGTAGAACCAGCATGTTGTGCGTCCACCACCGCTTGGACCCGGCCGTCCAGGACCTCCAAAGATACATCGAGGACGACGCCGGACTGGTACAACTCTTCGAGAGAGCGTTCGATGAGATTCCCAATGAGTTTTTGCAGGCCTCTGGTCAATCCGGCCGTTTGCCCGTCCGAAATCACACCTCCTTGATGCAGGCCATTAACCAAGCCATCATCACAGCGCCCCAGTGGACATCCGTAACCGAGACACAGTGCGTCATTGCCTGTCCTATAAATGAAGCCATGGTTGTTCTCGATATCTCTCTTTCTTTCCGGTCCCTTGGACTGAGACTAAAGTGCTAAGCCTCCCCAGATATGGTTCATGAACACCCGGACAGGATCCCAGATCCTCTCCCGGGCTGACATCAACGCCTACCTCCTCGCCATCCTCCAACGCTGGAGCCGGTATCTCTCCTCGCCGGACTCGGCGGAGGCCATCCACAATAAGCCCGGTGGCTGGGTGTCCGCGCGCGCCCTGACCGAGCTCCTCGACGTGGTCAACAACGCACACACCAGCATCCCCTTCCAGGCCTCCCGATTCGAAGACGCCTTCGTCTGTGACCCCTCACGGCCGAATTACGGGTTCCGGTCCTGGGATGACTTCTTCACGCGGCGGTTTCGGCCTCGTGCGCGGCCCGTGGCGGCCCCGGGCGACGCGCGCGTCGTCGTCAATCCGTGCGAGTCGCAGCCCTTTGCGCTGATGTGGGACGTCCCCGCCAAAGCACACTTCTCGCTCAAGGGCCACGTGTACTCGCTGCAGGACATGCTGGACGGTGATCCACACGCCGCGAGGTTCACGGGGGGCACGGTCTTCCAGGCGTGGCTGTCGGCGTTTAGCTACCACCGATGGCATGCGCCCGTCACGGGCACGGTGGTGAAAGTCCTCCGCATCCCTGGGACCTTCTTTGCGGTGGATCCGGCCAAGGGCTTTGAGAATATCGATCCTGCCACGGGGAGACCGTGTCCGGACCGTCAGGCGCCGGATGCCTCGCTGAAGGCGATTTCGTCCGTTGCTACGCGGACGGCGGTGTTGATTCGCGCGGACAAGGAGGACCTGGGCACGGTGGGGTTCCTGGCTATCGGAATGGCTGAGGTATCGAGTTGCGTGTCGACGGTGGCTGTGGGGGACCGTGTATCCAAGGGACAGGAAATTGGCAGCTTTCATTACGGGGGGAGCTCGTTTTGCTTGCTTTTTGAACCGGGTGTTCAGCTGCGGTTCTCACCCCCGGTGGAGGATTCGCTTGCCCATAAACCGGGGATTACGGGTCGGTGTATTGCAGTGAATAGCAAGCTGGCAGAAGTGGTGGAGCGTGGTTTATAGACACGCTTGAAGGAGAATCCGGCGTGTTTTATATAATCCTTGGCAAAAGAAAATGGTAGTAATTTTGGTAATGTAGTCTGGAAAATAAGCTAAAATTACGACTAGTTATGGTTTGAGGATTGGATAACAAAATACTTAATATCAATTTCAAAAAAAAAAACAAATATCACAACGAACTTAGCAGGGTGTCTGGACTATTAATAAACAATGCCACAGTTGAGCAGAACTGCTTAACAAGACCCTCCGCATCGGCCTTTCCTCCAACCTTACTCGACAGAATCAAAACCGCGTAGAGGGAATCCTGCTCTGGGTACGTATACAGATAGATGGTCCTCTCGGGGGGATTGTCGACACTGTGCGCAGACACCTGCCAGACGGTGTCGCCGACTTGTGTCACGGGGCTACCGTTGATATTCTCGTGCAGGACGATAGAGTCAATCTCGGTCTCATGGGGCCATTCCGTACAGTTGGAGATGATTTCCTTCCATTCCAGAGTTTGGTGCTCCAGGGAATCGATGTGTTGGTTCTGCACAGCCCGCAACAGATCCCGCACCGTCCAGGAGGCACTGTACCGGATGCGCACCGGAATAGGGTTCAGACAGGGCCCAACGATTTGCTCCGGATCGGGCAGATTGACGTAACGGCAATTCACCATCTGGCAAAAGGTGAGGTCGTCTCTGCCGGTTTTCTGCCGGAGGACGTGAGACCACGCTGCCTTGACCACCGTTGCCCAGGTGGAGCCCGAGGGAGGGGGCATGGCCGTGGAGACCTCTTGCGTGGCTACGATACAGACCTCCTGGTCATGGTCCTGCGACGGTGTGAGAGGGAGATTTGTCGGCGTCGAACCGGCCAGGAGGTCACGCCAGAAGTCAAAGGATCGACTGGTACGCAGTCCGGCGCATGTTCGGACGTAGTCCACGTAGCTGGTTTGGATGCTGAGGGGTTGACCATCGTACAACTTGGCGAGATCGGTTAGGATCTTCTCCAAGCAGAGCCCGTCAAATTGCGCATGGCTGATTCGCATGATTAGTGTGTGTTGCTGGGTGTGGTCATTCTGCAGCAGGAGAAACTTGACGAAGGGCCCGTTCATCGGCGGCGGTGATTTCCGGTCCTCTGCACAGAGAGAGTGTGCCCACATGTCGGGGTCATAGCCATCGGTGGGTGCCGTGAAGGCTGCCCATGGAACCTCTGTCTTCTTTAGAACCACCTGGACGTGCTCATCCTTGAAAGGTGCGAATATGGTGCGTAATATAGCGTGACTCTGTACGAGGTTTTCACACGCCCGGCGGAGCTTGCTCGGGTCAAGCACACCAGATATCCGAATCAGTAAGTAATCTATGATCTGAAACTCGACGAGAAAGAGCTGTACCTCGCGGACAGAACTAATATCGTCGATCATGTCCGCGGTCAGCCCCGGGGGAAGATTGTGGAAGAAATCCTCGCGGAGGGCGCGGAAGGGGTCCAGATTCCTTTGGTTCAGGACGGGCTCGACGGGTAGTGCGTGAGCAGCCTGGGCGCACTCTGCGAGCGAGGTCAGGCTGGCCTGTTGAAGGCAATCCGCGACGGTGATGGACAGCCCCTTGTCCCGCGCCAGGGTCACCATCTGACGTGCTGAGAGGGAATCCCCCCCCAGACCGAGAAAGTGATCATCCATCCCGACCTGTTCGAGTGCTAGAGACAAGGTCTGCGCGCAGACGGACTGCAGAATGGCCTCCTTTTCCGTGCTTGGAGGCCGGTATGGATTGGAAATTGCCATGTAGGCCAGTATCTCCTTTCGAGGCAGCTGGGAGATTGTCTCCACCAACAGCCTCCGATGGAGCTTCCCGGACGCGGTCCTGGGGAGGCTCACCACGAAGATAAAGGCGCTCGGAATCATATACGTCGGCACGGCCTTGCTGATATGGCCCAGGGCCCGTTGCGCGCGGCTTACAAGAGCATTGTCTGGCGGAATGAGCTGGCACCGATCCGACTTGACATCCCCTGGAGAAGCAGCAGCGGGGATGACGGCGACCAGCATGCCATAGGGAGAGTCACTGTCGCTCGGGCGCACCACCTCGGCCACCACCTGCGGCGCGTCCGGGAACTGGTCCCGAAGATGATACTCGACCTCGGCGAGTTCGATGCGCTGGCCACGGATCTTGACCTTTCTCCCCTTGCGGCCCCGAAACTGGAACGAGCCGTCCACCGGACTGCGCGAGAAGAGATCGCCCGTTTTCAGAAAGCGGCTGGGCCTGGCGATGCCCGTCTGTTGTATCCAGGCGGGATCGGAGATGAATGCTGCCTCTGTTTGCTCGGCGTTGTTGATATAGCGCCGTGCCAGGCACGGTCCCTGGAGAACGAGCTCCCCTTCCGCGCCCAGCGGCATCAGCTTATTATGGTCCGCCGCGTCGACAATCCACCCTGCCCCGGAACCTGGATAGCCCAGCGAGGAGAGGTCCTCGGGGCTGAAGATACGTTTCGTCATGATGGGACTGCCGCACTCGGACTGTGCATACATCGAGTAGAGTGCGACGTGCTTCGCCCATTTGCTGATTTCCAAGCGCCCGATGGCTTCACCCACCAGGAACATGGTCTGGATGCTGGGCACATTCTTGGGATCGATGACTCGAGCCACAGAGGGCGTGATCATTGCCCAAGTTGCTCCCAGCGTGCGGATTGCCCCCTCCACGTCGTTTTCCAACTGATCCTCTGGTGGAATACACAGGCATGCGCCCCGCGTCAGCGTCACTAAATGCTCCCACATGCAGGCGCTGAAGTTGTACGATGTCGACTGCAGCACCCGAGACTCGTGATCCAGCCCGGAGACGCTGTGGCCGCTGGTAAATGCCGCGTGGTCCATCAGCACTCCCTTGGGCGTCCCCGTTGAGCCTGATGTAAAGCCCACGTGCAGCGTGTGCGTACAGAGTGTCTGCGGACGTGGGTGCCGGAGGGCGCCCAGGGATTCCCGTCCTATATCCTGGATAATCAGAATCGGGGGTCCAAGGAGAGACGCTTTCGTGGCGTGTCGACTTGATGCCAGGATTACACGAGGTGAAGCCACATCGCACAGGGTTGCGAGTCGATGGGTTGGCTGCGTGGGATCTAGCAGTGTAAAACACCCCCTTGCCTTTAGTGACCCGAGGATGGCAATGGGTGTCCACTTGGATTTCTCGGATACAATAAAGACCAGTTCCTCTGGTCCCACCCCGGCACTGAGGAGGTGGTCTGCAACGCAGGAGGCCTGCCGGTCCAGCTCGCTGTATGACAGCGCTCCATCCCAGGCGCAAACCGCGGGTGATAGCGGCCGTTCTTCACAACAGCGTTCGAACATATGGTGGACGCATTTACTACACTTGTCCATCTTGCTCGCCCTGTTCCATTCCACCGTCTTTGCCACGTCTTCAGGGTTACTGTCTTGGAGGTCTGCCAGCCGGACGTCCATGTTTGTGGTGACTCGACCCAGCGTGAATGCGAGCTGGTGGATTATGGATTCTACCAGGTCGTGGCATACAACAGTGGGATCAAACATGGCATGGACGGCCACCTCGGAGCTGCTGAGTCCGCAGGCCAAAACTAGGGAATAATCGGAGCGAACAGCGCCGGCGAGCATCGCAGCTGCGTCGTCCAGAGCCTTCAGCGGCCGGATCACCAGAATGTTGTGGAAGTCACAAATGCGAGTGGCCTCCGCACTCGTCGTCCGCAGACTGTCTAGCCCCAGCTTCTCGAAATGACGGCTTATAGTCCAATATTGGTCCACCGTCTCTACTGCAGTCCGTACCACACCTTCCGGTTGCAGGGTGAGATGACAGGGGACAATGGAATCCGCACCCTTGTCCTTGCCCTCCCGGTCATCTAAGAGTCCAAAAAGGACGTCCCAGGAGCCTGTATAAAGAGAGAGAACTAGTGCCCAGCTGAGGCACACATGGGTGGCTAGCGCATCTTCTGAGCATTGATGTGAGATGACGGTTTTGATCTGGCCGTCGAGCGACGACTGGTAGGAGTCGGACGGCAACGGTGGAAATCTCACCCCGTCGAACTCCATGAATTTGCTCCCCAGTTCAGACGTCTCCGGTTTATCACGATGTTTGGAGTGGGCCTGCATTTTCGGTTGTCGCCACCCTTGTTGATGGGGCACTCTTTCCTTGAGCGTTATACGACTCTATCTTTATAACATCATCGCTAGCTAGAACAGGTAATTGGACTGGACTCTGCAAGCCGCCGCCCTCACTGGCTGGGTGAGACCTTCTCAATGACATTGAATCTTTGCGATGTCCCTTACAGCCACATTCTTTCCCAGGAATGCTGCTCGAACTCCGAACCTCCTTGTCTTGCCCCCCATCAAACTCAAGTGGTATTCCAAGACTTCGTACGTATCCACTTGGTGTGTTCAATGCAAATTACACCGGTTTCCTCCTTGCATCCGATGGCCACATCCAACGTCACATCTCTCCAGTTTTACAACCTACCGGCATGCCTTCCTCTGTGGCTGGCTACAGATGCAAGAATCTCATCAGCTCACAAATGATGAAATTGGGAGAAGGGATACATTATAAGCCCGGTCAGCGACCCAAAACTGTCGAAGCATTATTCCACCCCCCTCACTTACATCATCCTCGCCATTAAAATCGGCCGATAATACCAGTATGGGCTCCATTGGAACCTCGCACCACGATCCGCACCTAGCAGCTGCCATATCCAGCGATGAAGCGGCGGATATGATCACCCTAGACTGCTCGAAACTGCGAGGGTCTCCCACCGAGCGACGGGAGGCACTCGACCAGCTCGACCACGCCTTTCAGACGTATGGGTTCATCTATCTAGAGAACCATGGCATCCCGCAAGATCTTTTCGACGACGCATTCACATGGATAAGTCTCCTGCCCCCGTTCCGTCCTGTGCTCTCAATCGTGAACTGACTGGATCGTGTATACTCCCAGCGCTTCTTCGCTCTCGATCCGGCCACCAAGCAGCGGATTGCTCGGCCGCTCAGCAGCGCCCTAGAGGATCACTGCGGTTACGCCGGCTATGGCGTGGGCCACATTAGCCAACTGGTCTTCGAGGACAAAGACGTCGAAACTCACCAGCTCGACTCCCCGGACCACAAGGAGACGCTCGAGATCGGCAACCCACAGGAACCCCCCGGCAGTGGCCCGAATCGCTGGCTACCGGAGGACACCTTCCCTGGATTCCGCCGGTTTTACGACAAATGGTGGGACGCATGCACGGGTGTCGAGTTGTCCCTCCGCCGCGCACTGTGCGAGATCCTAGGTATCGAGGCCGACACGCTCTGCCGGAAACAGGCGCTGAACTTTGGCCATGTCAGCTTCCTCCATTATCCGGGGATGATGCTGACGCCGCACCGCGGGGGCGAAATGCGGCGACTGAATGCACACACCGACTACGGCGGACTGACGCTGGTCTTCCAGGACGGTGTCGGGGGGTTGGAGGTTCACGACGGACAGGTCTTTCGGCCGGTCGTCCCTAAACGGGGCACGATAGTCGTCAATCTCGGCGATATGCTGGAACGGCAGTCGAACGGGCGGTGGAAGAGTGCCTTGCATCAGGTTGTGGCGCCCCGGAGGGAGACCGTGGCGAAGGAACTCGCGGCGCGGGCGGTTGTAGATCGATACTCCATCGCCTACACTGGAGCCGTGGACCCGGACGTGATTATTGAGACATTGCCGGGGTGCGAGAGGCCGGGTCGGTGGAAGCCCAGCATGGCCGATTGGGACAGGGAGAAACCGGTGACCTCGTACGAGTGGCTGGCGAAAAGGGTGGGTGCAGAGTACTTCCAAGGTGCGTCTGAGGGGGGCAAATAGTCATAGTAGTCGGTGTAGTCGGTGTAGTCGGAGGAGTCGATATTCATCCATACCGGAGTTCTCATCCAGGCAAAGAAAACCAGGTTTTATATCAAGGGGTAAAAGAAATCGAAATTTTCTTTTCTCGTTCTGAATGCGCCAACCAAGCAAGGGATCGAGACGGCAATCAAATACCCGTCCCTGGGTAAATAAAACCGTTGCCTATTCTGATCCTGTCTCTTCTTTATATTCGTAGCCACCAAATGGAACCAACGCCAAGGGCCATCGTCGCTCATAATCCAAACCAAAGACTGCCCCTATTGCTCCGGCAGAGATCCTCGGTCTCGTTCATCACATTCGTGGCGTCGTATGCGGTCTTCACAGTGCGTGTCCAGCTTACCTGCCATTTGATTCATCCGTCAAGACTGACCAGAGACCTAATAGGACAGTTTCCTGTATGGACTGGTATGCAAACCGTCTCCCTGTGTAGGCATGGAAACAAGTCATGTCGTCTTGATGGCATCTAAATCCGCCCATAGATAGTTCCCGTGATACCAAGCGCGCTGAACGCGCGACTTGACGTTCCTGTGGCCGATGGTGTGTCTTCTATATAACCCTTCCCTCCTATCGACTCTGGTGCTCATTCTCTCAGAACAAAAATGGACATCGATCTTGATCGCATTATACGGTGCTGCACAGTTTACCTTTGCCCGTGAGTCCACCTATCCACCTATCTAATTCTGCTTTTGTATCAATACCGACAGAGAGAGACACCATCTAATACGATACAGCTATCAGCGGCTACGTGTCGGACCGAATCAAGTCCAGATGGTGGCCCATGGTGTTGGGCGTGTTGACCCTAGGCGCTGGCACCGCGTTCCTTTGCGCGGGCACCACCCTGGGCCTCTGGGTCACCGGGCGAATCCTCCAGGGGGCCGCGGCGGCCGTGGTCTGGACGGCGACCTGTGCGTTGCTGGTGGACACGGTCGCCGACAAGCAGCTGGGCCATGCGATGGGCTACATGAGCACGGGCATGACCTTGGGGAATCTCACGGGCCCGCTTCTGGGGGGCGTCGTGTACGAGCACGGGGGCCACTATTCCGTCTTCGCGGTGGCGTTTGCTTTCATCGGGGTGGACATGGTCCTTCGGCTGGTGATGGTCGAGAAGAAGCAAGCCGCGAAATTCCTCCCGGAGACTACGGGTCCGAACGGGCCTTCGTTGATGCTGGGGGACACGCGAACTGTACGTGCTCCCACCGGACTGGAGTTGCGGGAGCCTGATCCCAACCTTGACCCTGAGCCTGAGCCTGAGCCTGCCGCTTCATATCCCGGTCTGAAAGGCGTTTGTATCCTCCTGTCGTCGCCACGGATCCTCATCGTCATGTGGACGTGCGCCGTGGTGTCGGTGGTTGTCTCGGCGTTTGACAGTGTCCTGCCACTCTTCGTGAGAGACGCATACGGCTGGGCGCAGACGGCGCAAGGACTCATCTTTGTCCCTTTCCTGGTCCCGAGTCTGCTCGGCCCCGTGGCGGGCTGGGTGAACGACCGGTATCCCAAGTTGCGACGCGTTCTGGCCGGAGGCGCCCTACTGATCAGCGTCCCGCCTTGCGTCCTTCTCCGGATGGTGGCCGAGAACGACACGGGGCACAAGGTGCTGCTGTGTGCGTTGCTTCTGTTGCTGGGGGTGTGCATGGGCGTTCTCTTCCCACTGGTGCTCGTGGAGAATTCGTATGCGGCGGCCGAAAGGGAGCGGCAGGTGGTCCCATCTCCGTTTGGCGAAGAGGGAGCCATCGGGCTCGCGTACGGGATTGCAAATTCGGCCTACGCTGCGGGCTCAATCGCTGGGCCGTTCCTGGCCGGTTACATTCGAGATAGTGTGGGTTGGGGGACTGTAACGTGGGTGTTGGGCTTGCTGACCGGCATCTCTGCCTTTCCGGTCCTGCTCTCTTTCGGGGGAGTCAGATGCATTAAAATAAAACAAGAGAACATGGCGAGCCGATTACCGTAATATGACTGAAGGGCTGACGTTTCTCTCGTCTGGGTTCAAATGACCTATCAAACGCTAGACTCTCATAAAAACGACCAAAGTATCCTGGAAGAAGGAAAAGCCGGAAAGTAAATAATATCAACCAAACATTCTGATTTCATTTTAATCACCGAAATTGGAGGGTTCTTAACGAATTTTCAACATTTACCCCATATTCGTTTAGGCTTATCAATGAAGCCTGCACAGGCTAGCTCTAAGCCTCAATGCTAGCCTCAATATCCTCATGGAACACTTCGACCTTTTCTTCGATTAAGAAATGACGTTTCCCAAGATATAGTGCCATTCTCATGAGCTAGATCCGAGTTTGGTATGGATGATGGATCCCCTGACTTCCTCACAGGCCCCGTTCACAGGAACTCACATTAGGCCACGGATGGGCCTTGAATGGGCTGACCATCTACCCCAGCTTCCGGAGCACGGAGATTCGGCTAAGCCCTAAAAAGGAGATTAAACTTGAAACATATGAGACGCTTGAGCCTGTTAGTTTCGAGATAAGAGATAACATTCGAGATGATCCCGGTCAACTCCAGCCCGCTCCCAAGCGGGTCAAAAAAAATAGACATGAAGGCTCTGCTGGCCGCTACGCATCCTTCGGGCCAAACTAAACTAGCGGAGCCGCGTCAGTGCATGGGGTTCATCCCCCAACAATTTCCCCGGCTGCCCCTTTCAACACGATTTGAATGCTTCAATTGTTTCCATATTCCGTAAAACCCACGATGCCTTTCCTCAATCATGAAAATTTTTTCAAAAACTGTCAAGATCATATGCATTATGGCCGCCCAACTGGCACCCATGTGAGGTTTGATGCCACCGCAAGGCTCTCGGCCCCCAATTCCAGCCCCCAACGAACTGCCACTCATTTCGGCCTCAGGACTGGGACTAATGCAGGAAAGCTGCGGTAGCGCTCCTTTTTTTCACAAGCACGTATATTAGTTACTGCTAAGAGATGTCCAAGCCCCGCTCTAGCGCTCTTCGGCACAGCCATGCTCAGCGATGCGATAGACTATTTTAGCATCGCACCTCTGCCCCCGGGGGAAAGTGGGAGATGGAAGCACGCAAGTCAAAATTCTCACAATGCTGTTCAGCAAGACCTACCTGCTCTCCGCGCTACAATTCCTGGGGGCGGCCCAGGCGTTGACCGCAGGATATGCCCCGGTGCGGACTCACCATAATGCAGACGAGGAGACCACTGTTGCCATTAAACGGGCCCTCCACGCTGCTAGAGGCATAACACACCCGCTCAACAAGACGGCGTTGACGAAAAGCTGGGCGGACGCGACGCTCTTCTCGCTCGGCACGGGGTACGGATGGACTTCTGACTTTGTCTTTGATCGGGTTATTTGTGTGTATGTACTGATTGATATTACAGTTCCAGCTCCAACAGCTCTGTCGGGTCACACGACGCAACAACGGACCTCCAGGCGGGCATCGCAGTCATCTGCAAGGCCTGCTATATCAATGGATCCGTCAGTGGTATCCTTACCGTGGAGGATGACTACAACGCCACCGAGGTTGTGCATAGTGTCAAGGAGGAGATTTCGAACATGACAGATTCAGTGATTGACCAACTGAAGGAGTTCGCGGCCGACGTGGTCGGTAACATTTCCGAGAGCATTACGGACCTTCCCTCGTGGCCGACCCTGGATTTCGACTTTGACCTGGACGAGGTGAATGGGTTCCCTGACACGCATGCACGGTTTGAATTCAATGACCTGGAGCTCTACCTGGAATTGGACGTTCAGCTGTCGGCCGGGGCAACATACACGCTGAACCTATTTGTATCCGAGACTCCGGTGGGCGTCTCGATTGCTGGTCTGGAAGCCGGGGCCCTCTTCAAGGTCTCGCTTGTGCTTATTGCCGAGGCGGAAATCGACATCAGCAGTGGAATCCATGTCAAGCTAGATGACGGATTAGCATTGGACCTGGAGCTGTTTAACAAGAACGTATCAGGCATTACGCTGTGAGTATCCTTTGCCCCCGCTTTAAATCTAGCAGTGGTGTATTTCTTTCATGGAGGAGTAAACTCTAATAATGGCTCGTTTTAGACCCGGTGGAAGGATGGAATTCCTCCCAATTACCATCGAAGGCCACGGAAGTCTTCAGGCGCTGCTACAGCTCGAAGCCAGTGTTGGATTCAATGTTGACTCCTCGACCCTGCTGCCAGACTTCACTGCTAGCGCAGGCATCAGCGCCGAGATCTTCGCATACATCGCCGACATTCTGCTGCAGGTTGACGCCTCGACGGACGACGACGCCGACTGCGAGTTCGAAGCTGTGGCAGAGTACACCCTTGCCGTGGGTGCCGCCGCAGGGGCAACTGTCGCCATAGATACCTATCAATGGGGACCCGCGCCTAGCACGATCATTCCAGTATTCTACACGACGCTGGCGAGTGTGTGTGCTGGTGCTAAGACGGCGACCACGCCGACTACTACTCCTACTGCTGCACTTGAGCAGCGAGATGACGACTCCGACCTCGTTACCACAACCGTGTCAACTTCGACGACGTATACCCTGGTAGACTGCCTCTCGAAAGGTCTGGTCAACTGCCCTCCCCACCTGCAGACCACAACCTCGGTCGAGGAAACAATGTCGACGGTTCTCACCGTGGCATCGGACGTAGACGCGACCTTCCCCGCGAAGACGTTCGCCTCTGTAACGAGCGCAATCCCATTCGGGGAGAATGTGCGCAGTCTAGCTGCAACCTCTGGAACACCCGTATCCTATGTGCCCCCGCCAGCGACCTCCCCGCCGGCGACCTCGTCGCCAGGTGGAGACTCCGATTCGGGTAGTGTGGCTGCTGCGGATGAGCAGCACAGCTCTAATAATAACAAACTCATCATTGGCCTGAGTGTGGGCCTTGGGGTTCCGGCTCTGATAGTTCTAGCCTGCGGTCTATGGTAGGTCTATTCCCTTCCCTGCTTTGTCTTCTCTTCGACGGATGTGTCAGTGGCTAATTGACGCAGGTGGTTTATTCATCAACGGAGGAATTATTCGCCAGTGCCGCCGGAGTTGGCAGAGTCCGCTAAGCAAGCACGAACCACGGTGGTTGCGACTTGAGTCTTGGGCGCAAGGCTCTTGGCTATGGCTTTGCCTTTCTTAATGCATTACGCAATCGCCTGAGGTAGAGCCGAACTTCCCACCTTTTCACCGTAAAAGGGGGAGATATAAGTAACGCCAGCTTTTAGATAGCATCTAGCGCATTATGCATCTTTTACTATACATGGATGAATGTTAATGAATTTGAACGGTTAAATATCCGGGTGCATTTCCATTCCATAGATCTGAAATTAGGCTTTCCTGATACCCTTAAAGAGACTAAAATTGGCCACTGCGCGCCAACCTATGGTATCTTATTCAGAGGACCACATCAGGACAGCCCACCAGCTCAATCACAGCTCAACAAAGGGTCTTACCCTACCTTATTTACCTATATCAGAAACGATGTCCGGCCGTGTTGTTCACCAGACCCTCAATTGACTCTCCCCGATACGTAGCCAAGTATCTAAACAGGTTGAGAGAATCAATCACGAATAACATGGACATTAATATGCTTTGTTATCCCACCCCACCTATCAAAAGGTGGTGTCATTTTGGGCCAGTATGCTCTAATAGGGCTTTGCCCGAGGATATGGATAGAGCGACTCTCGATCACGTGTCTTATACGCACTGGTCTAATCTAAAGAGGATCATGGATACATTTACGACGGGGGCGGTCCAGAAGACAAACAGATAAGAATACACAGCATCATCGCGTCCGTCCTCTTCGCCGTTGCCGCCTTCCCCTCACCAGTCGCTCGATCATAGAACGTCTGGCGGGTCAACACGTCAGGTTCCCCGCTCTTCCCACCATAAAGAAGAAGAGCCGGGCGACCGGGGGAGAAAGCCAAGTCGTCGGCGGAGGCAGTAGTAAAACGGAGCTGCGCATGTTCCTCTCGATTCTTCTCGGCGAGGTTGATGTCAATGGGGAGCTGGATTAAGGAGCCATTCTGCTTTTGTACGTCTGATGCTAGGTCTGTCTGGGTGGGGTCAAAGATCAGAGCCACTGCTTTGGATTCGCCAAGAACAGCGAGTACTTGCTCTGCTTCGGGAGCGTGGCCTTTTCGAACATCAGTATAACGAATCCTAAGTAGAGAAGGGAACGAGGGGAAGACTCACCCATGGGAACAATCACACCTCCCAGAGAGAGAATCGCCAAACTGGCCACGAAAAACGGATACTGGATCTCGCCTAGTACGCCCACGTAGCCGGCACCCTCTTTAAACGTGCTATTTGCGTCCAGCAGGTCCCCGGGAACAGCGCGCTGGATCTTCAGACGGAGGGCCTGGACATCATGCAGGAATTGGGAGTAGGTGAGGTGCACCCCGTGTGTGTCATCGTTGATGACGATTTCATCTTTGGATTGGTGGGCAGCATTGATAAGGCGTGTGAAGAAGGGGTCGGAGGGGAATGTCACTGTTGGGGACGAGGTCTTATCCTCTTCCTTGGTGATATCATTGTGCTCGTGTTGATGCTGCTGATGGTCGTGGGGGCAGGCACACTCGTCATCAGAATGAAAGTCCAAATCCGAGTCGCAGTCGTAGCCGTCGACAGAAACACCTGGAACACACGCCTGACACATCTTTTCTTTCTTGTCTTGTCCTTGTCCGTTCTTATTTGTATCTCGTCTGGAATCAATTCACGGGCAGTCAGCGAAGGTTCTTTTTTCGTCGATTTGTCTTGGCGCGGGGCAGGAATCGCTGTTTTGATTGGCCAGTGCCCCTTTCTGACAGTTATGCAGGCCCGATTACTAACTGGGATGCGGGGTAATGCTCAACAATAACACGAAGAGCACATCATGCGAACGGCCAACCGGGGGGGGGAAGATATCAAGATATATATAAATATATAGTATCCACGGAGAAACTGAGGTGGGGTTACTCTAGGCGACTAAGTTGTAGGTTGCCCTGCAGATCATATAAGGCTCGTCGTGGGTATGAATCCCATCCCGTCTGGGCTCTTTACGGGTCAGAATATCCCTTCATCTTACAGCTCTTGATAAGAAGACTTCATATGCATTCGGAATTTTTATGGCCTTGCTTATTCCAGGGGGATCAGAGTTGTTCACAGGTAATACATTTCACTAAGAACCCTCTCAAGGGGTGATACATAACTCTAACCCCCTGTGGGTTTGATAGTTATCTAGCTTTGGCAAAGAAAAGACGCAGCACGACTAAAATCTTGTCCGGGTTCGCCTGTTTCAATGACCGCGACAGGACTCCCGAGACAGCCGGGAATTCTACAAACTCATTAGTATTAATTAGGCTCATAACACCGGTGGCAAAGGCAGGGGGCTTACCCGTAGAAGGCACAGAAGAGGTGGGGGGTGTCAGGGCCTTTTATCTGTGCATGGGTGACTCGGATTCTTGGGATTAACTGGCTAGTACCTTGAGTAGGCTAGATAGATGGTGTTGCATTAGTAGGAATGGGGATATCTATGCTTACGCCCCGGTGAAGGTACAGGAACCTTCCTCAACATCAAGAGTTCTCGTGACATCCTCCCCTAAAAAGTCCCTTCCTCTAATTTCCTGTGGGGGTTAGGCGGTTTCTTATTAAAGAAGAGGAGTAGCCATAATAACTTACGACCGTCACCGCAAGGGCGTTTGAGATCAATAGTGAGAGAGGCACAAAACCCATAGGGAGCTTCATTGTGGGCAAGTAAAATCAAGGGTTCAGGATTTGAGAATCAAGAGTTGGGTAGAGTGAGAAGCCGTGGGGAGAAAAGCATGAATAGTCAGTGCTATTTAAGCTCCGAGCCGGAATCTCAAGACAGGAGAGCATTCAGCTCGGGGAATTATTGCGGAGTATACTGAATCCGCGCTCACCTTGATGCGACTCGGCATGGGGACTGGAGTGCAGATCCTTTGCAGAACCAAACCTGACAGGCAATTTGAGAACCTGAAGCGGGGTGGATTTTCACTGGCCTGCTCGAATCAACTCCGAGCAGAGCAAAAAATGGATGTATTCTTAAGCCCGTCATTTGAGAGCCCAATACGTGCGAGGACTAGCTATGATACTTATATCATAGCGGGATCTGGGGTAGGTATCTAGCTAGTCTAAAGTAAAGCTAAAACAAGGTAAACCATCCAGGGAGATATTAGGATGTTATGAAATTGAGAAACTACCATCGGTGACCACTTCAAGATGCCCCAATCTTAGAACTATAAATTTTGCACTCATATTCTCTAGCCTTTGGTCACCATGACTTAATGTAATGTAAGATAAGTGTCTAAGTTTAGGTCTCTTGACAGGTAGTATGGAATTCTAAAGGACACGCTGGACCTCCTGCTAATTCTTAATTTAAACTGCATCCTCACTACATCTCCACTGGCCTGTCACCTGTCGGCTGTGAATTCCTTCCCTCCACATATATAGCCTTGAGGGTATACTTTGAATTTACACATGGTCAATGTGTTTGGCCTTGGCTTCTAATGCCCCCTTCTCCGGCTCAGACTCTCGCACCTCCATATCCTCGCGCGATGGATACGCGACTTTGTAAACCGTATACCAAGGACGCTGAAAGAGACTGTCGAGCGCCTCCAGAGACCGTCCAGTGGTATCCTATGCACAGTTAGTTTCGGTCGCGCCTGCATGTTAATTCGATCGCTAGAGAACCCACCGGCATCGCAAAGAACACATATACCAGAGAGATAAGGCAGATACATCCGAAAAAGACAAAGGCCCCCCATCTCTCAGTCGCCGCGAGCAGATTCGGCATGGCCCGCGAGCACCCAAAGTAAAACGCCCAGTGAAAAGCCATAGAGATTGAGACGTTGAGCGACCGGATCCTGATCGGGAACACTTCGGATCCGACAAGGTAGGGAATACTGAACCAGCCGATACTCCACCCCACGGCATGGAGGAAGATCGCGATAATAGCGGCCGTGGAGGCGTTGGATGCGCTTCGACTAGCCTCGATTTCGGCCGTGGACATTGTCCTCGTAACTCCTAGGTAAGTGCCCACGAAGATCAGGGTGACGAGTTGGAGGCAGATTCCCGCAATCAGGGACTGGCGCCGGCCGATGAAATCGACGATGAACAAGGCAAAGCCGACGGTGCTGACAAACTTGACAATGCCGTATATGCCCGTAGCCAGGAATTTGGACTGGTCGCCGCTAATCCCCAAGTACCCGAAGATAGTCGGCGAGTACTGCGTGATAGCGTTGGCTCCGGACCACTGGGAGAAAAGGGTCGCCATGAAGATCAGGAAGAATCGGCGGCGGTTCTCCACGGGCACGAAGGTTTCCTTGAGCAGGTCCCAGGTGCTTGCGCCGGTTACTGATTCCATCTCGTGGATGAGCCGGGCTTCCATGCCGGCCAGCTCGGCCATGACTACACGGTCGGTGGCCGGTAGGCCTCGCAGTTTCCCCATTGTCAGTGCTGCTTGCTCTTGTCTGCCCCGGTAGAGAAGCCACCTTGGAGACTCGGAGCAGAGGAATGTCCCTAGCCCCCAAACAGCAGCTGGGAGGAGTTGAAGCAGGGTAGGAAGCATCCACTGCTTGTCGGTCCCGGCGTAACTCTTTGTCACCCCGTAGTTGATGAAGAACCCTAGTACCACGCCTAATTGCTGACAAGCCGCGAATAGAATGGTCAAGAGACCACGAATTCCTTGGGGGGAGATTTCGGTTATATAGATCGGGGGAACAATAGAGAGTGGTCCGATTCCTAGGCCTGCAATGAACCGTGAGGCATAAAGACCGGAAATGTTGCCATTACAGAGTCCCTGGCCTAGGACACCAGCCATATACACCAAGGTGGATATGCGGAGTGTCCACCGCCGACCAAGTCTGTCGTTGATACGGGAGCACTGAACGGGGATGAAATGATGTTAGGTCTGTAGATACATATCAAGAAATGTTTTTGAAGGTAGGCTTGAACGTACCCCTAGACAACCAAACACCGCTCCACCAGTTGCTATACAGACCAGCCATCCTTTTGTGCTCGCATACTGGCTCTCAGACTGATCAAAGACTCCAAACTTCTTCCGGAAATAATCCTGAGTCACCAGGGACGCGATATTCCCTAGTATAGAGGGAATTAGTATCCCATGGAAGGTAATCCACGCAAAGGCTCACTCTACCCTCATCGAACCCCTTGGAGACACCAGAGAGGGCAAAGACCAATGTACATAGCAGGATATGAAGGTTGAACACTTGTCCAGGGGCGTCCTTGATCGCCTTCCTGGCGTCTGCAATGCGTCCCATGGTTGCAGTTCAAACAAGTCTCTGTGGCTTGATGTTGGCACGAGACAAGAGTTTTCTTCCCAGGCGAGACAGGGCTTCTAACAGGACTATTAAAAAAACTACCTCTATCTTGGCAAACGCTCACGCGCAGCCAACGCTCTCCACAAAGCCTTAACTGGGGCAAAGCACCGCCCCGGAAAATTTCCGATACTTGTTCGCCCCATCCTCCAGGCCGACATTGCCCTCCGAAGCACCTTGTTGCTTATAACTATGGAAACTGGAGTCCCCATGATCAGAGCAGCCGACTAGCACACCTTTGTATCGAATATGAACTTTTACCCAGTGCCCCCGACCATTCAAGCGGACATCTACGTCCGAATCCCAGACGCCCTGAGATGCACCGGCCAGCCCACCGAATGGCGCGGGGGATCGGCTCTCCCCTTCTCAGGGATTTTCCTCGAGGGACCAACGTACTCGGCCAGTGGAGACCTATACCTCGTGGACGTCCCCTACGGCCGGATCCTGAAAGTAGATAAAAACAAGACCGTGACGGAATGCGTGCGATACGACGGCGAACCCAACGGCCTCGTTGTTCGAGAGGACGGCTGCATCGTTATCGCAGACTACAAACAGGTACCTCTAGCCACCTCACGGCTTTGCAATTCATTGAGTTAAACATCCCAGGGTATCCTCCTCTTCGACCCATCCAACAATACCGTCTCACCACTCCTCACCCGCCGTAACCTGGAACGATTCAAAGGCCCCAACGACCTGGTTGTCTCGTCAACTGGCGACATCTACTTTACCGACCAAGGCCAAACGGGCATGACAGACCCCACAGGATGCGTCTATCGCCTATCTCCATCGGGGAAACTCGACTGTCTCGTCTCCAATGGAGTCTCTCCGAACGGGCTCGTTTTGTCGCCGGACGAGCGATTCCTGTATGTGGCCATGACCAGGTCAAACTCGGTCTGGAGGCTCCCGCTGCACGCGGACGGGACGACCACAAAATCGGGACTCTTCTTCCAGTCTTTCGGCTGCGCTGGACCAGACGGACTGGCCGTGGACGAGGAGGGGAATCTCTTCATCTGCCACCCAAGTCTGGGGTCCGTGTTTGTGGTCGATGCTGATGGCATCCCCAAAGCGCGGATTGTGACTGCAGAGGGGGGAGGGAAGAACCTGACGAATTGTACCTTTGGGGGCGAGGATGGGAAGACGCTGTTTATTACTGATAGTATGACGGGGAACGTTCAATCCGTACGATGGCACTGTCGGGGGAGTCCTGCGCCGAAGACGGTGAAGGCCAAGATATAAACGAGGAACTATCGATATTACTGCCAAGAACGGCGTGGATATTACGCTTTCTGCAAGCTTTTCAGTCAATCATGGTAATAAACAACTCAGGGTTGCGCCTTTGTAGTACCGAGGCCAGTAATCGGACCGGAGCCAGTCCGACGGATACTCTCCGGTTGCAGACAGTCCAGATTACAAACATAATGAACCCGAGGATCCAACCTGGGAATTAGAACCGCATTATCAGCTAGTACCTATTCAAACATGGATACAGTCAATCCACCGCCTGATGCCTGGGATTCCCATATTCACTGCTTTGATCCCGTGCGCTACCCCTTCAGTCCAGACCGCACCTACACTCCGGCTGTCGCGCCCCTTGAATCGTTGGTCGCGCAGAGCCGGGTGCAGAATCTGGTGCTCGTCCAGGCCTCAGTAGAAGATGGGCCGCACGGATTACTCGCCCATCTCGCCCAATGCCGGACCCAGTTTCCGTCGCTGACAGTCCGTGGCACCATCTGCAACGACAAAACCAACCTGGCGGGCCTGACACCGCATGACTTTGACCGCATGCATGGTTTGGGAGTCCGGTCGATTCGGATTCACGGTTTCCACGGCACGAATGGGGACGATGCCAGCCAGATCGAGAGCGAAATTCGTGCGCTCTCACGCACCGATGGGGTATGCAGATACGGATGGAGTATCTCCGCTCAGCTACCGCTGCAGACTTGGGCGTTGCTGAGCCCTTTCTTATCCTGCGACGACCTGGCGAATACGTCTTTTATTGCCGATCACAGCGGATGCGCTACGCCACGGGATATCGATACTCCTGCACTGGACTCCTTTGTGGAGATGCTCAAATCTGGGAGACTGCATGTGAAGCTGTGTGCTCTGCGCCGTCGAAGCCCGGGGAATATCCAGGCGATGCAGCCAGTCATCACGAGGTTCGCCCACGCGGCGCCGGAATCTCTACTGT
Source organism: Aspergillus conjunctus (assembly GCA_027569095.1). Classification (NCBI taxonomy): domain Eukaryota; kingdom Fungi; phylum Ascomycota; class Eurotiomycetes; order Eurotiales; family Aspergillaceae; genus Aspergillus; species Aspergillus conjunctus. Next base: position 102,332 of record JAPDEL010000051.1, on the reverse strand, counting down.
GGGGAAGCGACTGGCCTCATGTCGATAGTTCCAAAAAGGGCCTCGAGACCTCGAACCCTCACCCGGACGCCGATGTCCCCTCGGAGCTGCGATTACTGAGGGGGTGGTTAACGGAGAGGCAATGGAGACAGATGTTTGTGGAGAATCCCCAACGAGTCTTTGGGGATGGTATTTAGCAGCGGACAACATTTAATCTGTATGAGTTGAGGATATCTACTCGAAAAAAAAAATAAGCAATATCGATATTGAACCTTCTGGTGAAATCCTGATCCGTCCGGACTGACTCCGTCGGCGGATCAGTCTCTGGTGGGTATCCGTTAGGTAAACCCGGGTATTGTCCGTCGTATCGCCACACGCGTTGAGATTTCCTCGTACGATAAACTTGAAGCTTCCCCAGACGTCCCCAGATCTGGCTTGGGGTATCGCTATGCACCATGCGCCCTTTAAATAGGCGTGTCCAGCCCGGACTGCCTTGACTCTGCTAGATTCACAGATTGCCCCTTTCATTTCCCCTCTACCGAATGACAATGGCCCCATCCAGCAGACCACCCTCCCAGGGGGACGTGGGCAACGACTCTGCACTCGATGGCAAGTCAGACAATGACTGGATCGAGAATAGCAGAGAGCATACCGTTTCCGATGTGATGACGGCCTATCGATCATACGATGGTGAATTCGTCAAGAAGACAGAGGGCCAGCTGCTCAAGAAGATCGACCGACGCATCCTTCCCTTGGTCCTAGTCATCTATCTCTTCAACTACCTTGATCGGAACTCCATCACCCAGGCTCGGCTCTACGGGCTTCAGGAGGATACACATCTCAAAGGCGCCCGGTACCAGACCGTCATCTCCATCTTCTCCGTGGGGTACATCTTGGTCCAGATTCCTGCGACCCTTTTACTGACAAAGCTTCGTCCGTCGATCTTCCTGGTGAGTCTCCCACCACGAATCATACCCCATGTCTCTCTCCGGAGCTAAGACGGCCACAGCCCACATGCATGATTCTCTGGGCGATCCTCAGCGGCTGCACGGCAGCCACCAACAACGTTGCCGGCATTATGGTGGTCCGGCTCTGCCTCGGATTCGTCGAAGCCCCCTTCTTCCCTGGCGCAGTCCTCTATCTCAGCTGCTGGTACACGAAACGCGAGCTCGGAATCCGAATGGCCCTCCTCGTCTCCGGGATCATGCTCTCCAACGCCTTCGCCGGCCTCATATCCGCCGGCATCCTCACGGGGATGGACGGCGCCACCCACCTTGCCGCGTGGCGATGGCTCTTCATCATCGAAGGCCTCGCCACCATCATCATTGCCCTGATCGCCATGTGTGTCCTGCCCGACTTCCCCGCCACAACCAAGTGGCTCACCGAAGCGGAACGGGTGGTGGCGCAGGGCCGGCTGGCCGACGACGTCGGCTCGGAGGACACCCTCGAGGAGGAGGAAGTGCCTCTGCTCCGGGCAGTCGTCCTAGCAGCCTGCGACGTCAGAGTCTGGCTATTTGCTTGCCTTCAGCTTGCGACGACCGCTTCTATCTCCTTTTCGCATTTCTTCCCGACCCTCGTCCAGGAGCTAGGGTTCAAGAACAACACCACCGTGCTGCTCTTGACCTCCCCGCCTTACCTCGCGAGCTTTTTCTGGGCCATTAGCTGGGCCTGGCTAGCCGACAGGCGCCAGACTCGGTCTCTCCCCTCTGGGACATCCGAGGCCGTTGCCATCATCGGGACGGTCATCCTCATCGCTGTTCCGGAGCACTTGCTCTGGGTCCGCTATGGCTTTACGTTCCTCGTCGCGTGTGGTACGTACGGGGTGTATTCGACCACCTACGCCTGGCTGTCGTCGACCATCACCCAGCCGCGCGTGAAACGGGCGGCGTCCATCGGCGTCGCGAACACCTGTGCCAACATTGCCTCCCTGTTCGGGAACTACTTCTGGCTCGACAAGTACGAGCCCACGTTCCGGGTCTCGTGGGGGTGTCTGTTGGCCTTTGAGGCACTGGGCATGGCGTGCATTTTGACGCTGCGGTTCATGCTGCGTCGTGCGAACCAGCGGTTCGAGAGGCTGGCGGCGACGGTTGATACTAGTGATTCCGTGGCGGTGGGCCGGCTGACTGAAGAGGAGAAACGAGCGGTGGTTAGTGGCTTCAGATACGTGACCTAAGCGGGTTTAGGTGGCTTTGTATACTCGGGATTAGAAATCGTATGAGGGGAAGGGGGACATGGTGCTCGCAGAACGGCCTGGTGGGGTTCCGGTTATGATGCATGTAGCGTCGTCGCATCCTGCCATTTGTTAATTCCAGGGTAGTCAGCTTCTGCAATCCCATGTCTTTCTTCTCTAAACCCCACTGGAAAGGTTCAAGGAACTAAAATTAGCATGTTTTCGCAACCGAAGGCGACATGTATTCTAGCCTCCCTACTTTGTCAGACATCAGCAATAAAGAGCTATGCCATACCCCACCCATCAACCCGCAGGTTGCTGAGAGGCTTTTACACTCGCGACTGCCCAACATGGTCAGCTTCCATCAGCTGAGAAAGCACTAGACTCCACGACTGGCGGTGGTCAAACGTCAGCCACAGGCGAACTAGCGGCCGCTCTCTACCTAGGCAGTAAAGCTTGTTAAAAATAAGCAATCAATCTGCCGGCAGTGAACATTGATGAGCTATTAATAGGTCATACTGATATTTTTCATCCATCCGACCATATAAATATCGCTAGAATCTGGATCCAGGCTGAGATAGATCACACTCTATAATCTCCATCACTCGGACCAGGATTTCAGTTTTACCTCAACAATCAAGATGCTCCTCAAATCCCTGGCAGTTACTGCTCTCCTTTCCACCGCTTTCGGTGCTTCAATCGGCCAACACCCCAAGAAGGACTTAACCCTAGCCCAAAGCCTCGAACTGGCTCCCACCCAAACCGAACGTATCAAGATCCTCACCAGTCACGGCGGCAACTCATCCTTCAAATTCAGCTTCAACAACCCCCCCGCCGCCGCCGTCGCGGAGAGCACCGCCTCCGGAAGCGTCGTTGCAGCGGTTGGAGCCTCATTCCCCCCACTGCTTGGACTCGATGCAGGGCTGATCAAGTTCTCCCTTGGCCCCTGCGGCATGATCGTGCCCCATCTCCACCCCCGAGCCGACGAGTTTATTGTCGTGGTCAACGGCACAATCGTCACCCAATTCCTCACCGAGTCCGGCTCGTCGATTATCACCAACCGGCTTGCTCCGTTTGACGCGACGATCTTCCCCAAGGGCTCGTTCCATTTCGAACTCAATCCTACGTGCGAGAATGCCGTCTTTATGGGCTTCTTCAACTCCAATGACCCGGGCACTAGCCTGATTGCCCCGAACTTCTTCAGCCTGGATAAGAGCGCGGTGCTCGCGCAGATTGGGGGTGTGGTCTCGGGGGCGGATGTTGCGTCTATCGAGAAGAATCTTCCGGCGGGGCCTGTGGCTGCCGTTGAGCAGTGTCTGAGGAAATGTGGGATTCAGAAGAATGCGAAGCGGTCTCTTTCCGAGCTGGTATCCTATGCTGGCTAGAACAGGTTAACTCTGGTCCGTCCTTCCTGTGTAGTCAATCTTCACACAGCTAGCTAGCTAGCAGCAGCAGTAGTAGTTCATCGGTTTTCCTTTCTGTTCCATCCTAGGTATTACCAATACAAGGCCGCAAAGCAAGCATGTATTCATTGACAGTTGGACATAGTTTGACCTAGTCGACAGTCACGAATAACGCTCTCAACAATATGCATATCCTTAAGCTCATTTGGCTCCCAGTCCCAACTTTTGACAAAATTTACTGCTTCTTCCACCCTGGCCTGAAAATGCTCTTCGGTTTCATTCTGATCATCAGCCTCGTTCGCAGGCTCCGGTTCACGAAAGATAAAGAATGTGATAAAACTCAGCAGATCGCAGTATATCTTCTCTCTACTTCTATCCCCAACTGGCTTTCCCCGAAGATACTTGATCAAAGATAAGAGATACTTGGTAGGCTTCGGAGTCAAAATTTGGCAATTGGTGTCAAATATAGACTGAGCTGGGACAGTGTCCTGCAGGCGGAGGCCAATCAGAGAAAGCGGATATAGGTGAATATGTCGCTTTCGAAGGCTATGATGTTCCCTAGTCTCATGGTTGTAGCCTGCTGTGTCCCATTCCCCTCGGTCTGGACCACATCTATCGTACCGCACCCCTGCCAAGGGCATGCCATTTTCCGCGAGGATCTGCGATGCGAGTAGTAGTTGATCATCTGGGAACAGCCCATTCCCCTCTCTATGCAATGTCAGGTGATTTGTATCGTGCAGTTTTGAATAGTACGATGGGGATGGGATACCCACAAGAAGTAATGTGGGACACCCGCATCGTCTCTCAAGCTGTTGGCCGTACTCGACCGGTGATATTCCACTTCTCTGCAGCGCCTTTGCTGCCATAGTAATAGCGCACCTCCCCTGGTTAGATGCATCCATAGCGTAAGATGCATGGAGTGGACCCATCAGTCCCGATGCAGGAGCACTGAGTCATGCTCACTGCTTATTCACCGCGCTAGTCCTGATCTGGATTAGCGCCTTCCCCAACATTCTCCTTCCCTCCCGATTGGCTGACACCACCCTGACTGGGTAGAAGGAGTTGGGCACTTGGTTTCGGTGAAGGGGGTGAGGATATGAAGTGGTGGGGGTTTGCTGGCGGAGTAGTGTCCGGAAAAAAGAGATTTGGTTTTTGGCTGGATAGGAGTGCATGTGGTTGATGCACATGGCGACGTAATACTAGGAAATCACACGAGGTCTGGTATTCAGCCAACTCACTTTAGTTTCCGTGCTGGGGAATAGAATATAATATTTGTGATTGACTGCTGCACTACTGGTATATACCAAAATTATTGATGCTGATAGTATTAATAATGTTTGCATGTCCAAGGTTTCAAGTACGGGTGTCAGTGTGTGTGTGATTAGAGAAGTATAGCTCACGTGTAGCAGCTATACCTTGATATATATTCCGTGGTGTATAGTGGCTGGCAAAAGGCACTAGGGGGTCCACCCGACTCTTGTTGCATTGCCAAGTTGCGATAACACACGCGAGGCAAGTGTCATGGAGTGTGCATATGGACGTCGTCCTACATTATTGCTCAAGTCACAATCTTTGGTGTTTTGCAACCCACCGATCGACTGTGGCGCAGTGAAGCAATCTCGGTAACAGGGCTCAAACCACTCTAGCCCGATTCTGCTCCGCTGCAATGCTATATCGATTTGGAGGAGTGCCCGGCCCTAGTTGGATCGCCATTGGTTGTCAAGTCGAGCTCCATTCGGGGGCCGCGCCCGAAACCCAATGACCTTCGCGCAGTACTCGCCGGGTTGGCGCTAAGCATCTGAGCCCCAGCAGCAGCAAATAAAGATCAAACCGACTGGCCCAGCAAGGGCAGGTCCCCAGGCGGTGGTCCGGGAAGCACGGCACCCACTCCGTCGTCCGCAATAGAAATGACAGCAGGATTCTCAAAATCAGGCCGGGCCCCGCCTGGACCGGACTAATTCTGACAGAAGCCCTGTTGAACAAACCTCTCCCTCAAGATCCCCAACAAGGGGGTTGAAGCCCAGCGGCCGGCCCAAAATGCGACAAATGATGGCGTCGAAGAGTACAACAGCCCGGAACTCCGGCTGGCGGCCAGTCTATCTCCAGCAGCGGGTTTTGGTGGTATTTATTGTTGCATTCGCCTCGATCATCGCCGCCCTGGAGGCTCTCAACCATGTTTCGCAGGTCAACCACGGCATTGCGTCCTCGACCGCAAGCCGTCATTACTCCTGGACCTACGGCCCAACCGCGATCCTGACCGTTGTCGCCGCTCTGTGGACCCGCGTGGAGTTCCAGGCGAAACAAAATGCACCCTGGCACGCAATGCAAGAAGGACCCACGGACGCCAGCCAGAGCGTGCTGCTGGACTATGTCTCAGCTATACAGCCAGTCGCCTTGTTCAAAGCCGTCAAGAATCGACACTTTGTTGTTGCTGCCGCGGTCTCATGCTCGATGCTCCTCCGACTGATCATCATCTTCTCCACAGGCCTGTTCGCGTTACAGGAGGTCCAAGTGCACAAGGAGGGCATCGAGGTTCGACTACTCGATGCCTTCAGCGGGACAGACATCAATGCGAATTCCGAAGAGGCCCCTCCCTTTGACATTCTGAACATTGTGCTTTTCAGAAACGGAACCTACCCCGCCGGTACGACAAAGGATCTTGTGTTTCAGCGGTTCTCGGTACCAGATGGCTTATCGGATGCTAGTGTGACCGTTCCTGTTGATGGGCTGGCACCCCAGCTAGAATGTGAGCCTGCCGATCTTCAGCTGAAAAAATGGCGAATGGGGAATTGGCTGAATGAGTCGGACGTCAACGACAACAGTGTCATTTCCTCATCCTGCAGCCTAGTTAACATCACGATGCCAACCGCGCTGCAGCTGCGAGCGCAGTACATTTCAAAGTTTCAAACCGTACAGTGCAACGATACCGCGGGACTGGAGGGCAGGCGCCTCCTAGCTCTTGTCGCCGAAACCCATCCGCCGGTGATTGTTTCCAACGAGACTGTCCCACTCGGGGCGCCCCCGGCCATCACCGCAGACTTTACGCTCTCCCGCTCAGCGCAGGTGATCTGCCAGCCGTCCTATTCTGTCATCAAACTCCACTCCACCAACAATGCGTCCGACTCCCACGTCCGTCTCGAACGGATCGCATCCGATCGCTCGACCCTGCCGGGGCTGGGAGGCTGGGATATCGCCTATGCTGTGCTTGCTGGTGGCGAGAACACGACCATGAATGCGGATCGGCCGATAAAGGACCACGATCCATTCTACTCAACCGATGGCACCCGCTATGCCGGTGAAAATGACGTGGTGGACCATCTCCCCATACCGGTGCAGATGGGTGGCTGGCTCGCAGACAAAACCGGGGACATCGGCATTCTCTTCCAAGCAGGCGTCTTGCAGGATATTGTGGGTTCATACTACCGTGCAATGGCAACTCAGTTTTTGCGACGAGGAATCGATCGACCAGCTTCCTCGACCGGCATCGGATCTGCAGTGGTCAATGAAAATCGGGTGGTGATGGCGCAATCTCCCCTCCGCGTTATGGAGGTCTGCCTTGCAATCGGGCTTCTCCTTGCGATTTTCATCATCATACAGACATCACGAAGGAAACCGCTGCTCGCGCCGTGGAACCCCAATTCGATCTCTGGAATTGCCGCCATCGTGGCCAATAGTCGGGGCTTGGCTGACTCCCTCGCGGGGACCAGTGCAGAACCATTGAACGCCCTTGGGGATCGCCTGGCGCAGAAACGGTATTGCTCCCAGCAGACGACCAACGGGTTCTCTATTGAAACCGTGGAGGAGGATCAGGGCGAGGCCGTGACGGCCCGCAATGACATCAGCCTGGGTGCGCACTGGAAACCCTATCCCAGCCTCATCTCTCGTATTGCCATTTTCCTTGGGGTCGTGTTGACCATCGTGGCGTTGGAGGTGGTGTTGCATGTCTCCCGAGCAAAGAACGGGCTTGGCTATACCTCCAACAATGAAAACATGCACTACCTCTGGACCGTCATCCCAGCCCTCCTGATGGTCGCCATCCGGCTCGCCTTTGGCAGCATCGACTTCAATACCCGAACTCTCGCGCCTTACGCTCACCTGCGACGACCAACCGGCGCCGCGTTCGGGCAGTTCATGACACTTGAGTTCAAGAACTCTCTGGACACCACGGTTATCATCAATTCGATTCGCACGAGATACTTCGCCGTGTTAGCCACGACCGCTGCTGCCCTCATCACCCCTTTCCTGACAATCATCACAAGCGGTTTGTATTCGCCCCTCGAAGTGCCCCAGCAGATGACCGCCAACTTTGCGCGTGGGGATCCTGCCTCGGCAGATGACACAGATTCCAGCATCGTCACCGCGCTCTACATCGTCCGGGGAAACCTCAGCTACCCCCGCTGGACCCATGAGGATCTTGCCTTTCCGCAGCTGGAGCTGAGTCAGTCCCTGAAGGATAGCCTTTCCCAACAGTCCTTTGTGGACATATCGGTCCCTGCCCTCCGAGGTGCCCCGATCTGTCAGCTCTGGACCGGGTCTGAAATTCCCCAGGAGCTAGGTCCCGACGACACGTATGACTATCGGTTCAATATCATGCTGCCTCAGGTGCGCTGCACGCCCTACTCCGCCAACGAGTCCACATGGCCAAAGGGAGGAACCAGTGGCGGGAACGCCACGCTTTATTTCTCCCGCAGCGAGGAGCAAACATTCGGACAATCCGGCGAAGCCGCATGCAGTGGCGATGATGTCTACGAGCACACGAACCCAGTCCTCTACTATACCTGGGGCCATTATAAAAACGGTTCGTTCCCCCATCTGGCGTTAATGCAATGCGCCGGGGCGGCCGAGCTCGTCAACACGCGGACCCGGTTCCGACTCCCCAACTTCGACTTCCCCGCTAGCTACCCCCCCGTTCCGGACGAGTCGTCCGTTACCCCCGCGGCCAATCAATCGGTGGGGCTACCCTCGTTTGGGAACGTCGTGTCGCAACTGGGGGACCTCGCCGGCGCCCATCTCGACATCTTCTTCGAATCCCTGATCAAGGGGAAATACGCCATCCCGCAGGCAGACCTGCGCTCCGCGGACGGGGTAGAGAGGGTGGTCTCGGCCATCAAATTCCAGACCAGGGTGATGATGGCACAGACCTTCACGAACTACTCCAGCATCGCGAATGCCTCCCTGCCGGCTTCGTACACCGGAGACGTCTTCCTGCGCACTCGCCTGCGAGTCTTCCAGGACACGACGTCGACCAGGGTGCTGGATGCCCTGCTTGCGGCCGTCCTGGTCCTCGGGGCCCTGGGCTCGTTCCTCCTGAACACGGACCATGTGCTGCCCAAGGATCCGTGCAGCGTTGCCGCCGTCGCAAGCCTGCTGGCCGACTCGAATTTCCTGGGCTGGTATCGGTCTGCAGAGGCGGAGGATCCGAATGGCCCTGCTCTGGCGCGGAAATTCTTCGCGCAGCGACGGTTTTTCATCCGTGGATCGAGCCCCCCTTCGACGGAGCCAGATTCAACGGAGCCGGACGCAACGAGGGTAGATGACTATACGATCTATCTTGGCGACCCTGCCGAGGAAAAGAGACTGGCTCACGAGAGACCTGGGGATGAGCCGGACTCGGATGTGCGGCGCCACTAGAGATGAATTCAGTTCGTTGAATCGAACTACTTTCTGAAGGATATGATTGAATGACTAGGAATAGCAACCCCAGCTTCCCCTGATTGATTTCACAATGGTATACTATTCTGCTCAGCCTGCTATTCCGGGAGCCTACGTTTTGCCTCATGACAGTTCGGGCTAGCCAAGGACCAGTATAATAACACATAGCATTTCAATTTTACCCACATATAGTTCCTGGGGTTGATTAATTATCATCATTTCTTTTCCCAAGAAATTAGATGGAAGAATAGCGAAACAAGACCCTCAACATGCCGTCTGTAAAGCACCAACTCCAACTGTTCATTCGTCCCAGACTGAGTCCGGCACGGGCACAGGCGCCGCTGGTACCAGTGTCGATACTGAGACGTGGGGCCAGCTCAACTTGTCGAAATTCATAACTACCATCTGGGAGTACTGGATCTGCGTTGAAGTCACGGTGATCGTCTTGGGCGAGGTAATTTCATACGGCGGGGTGACAAGGAAGACAGGCCCAGGTTGGCCCGACTGTAACGGTGGAGCGGGGATCTGGAGAGGAGACTGTCCAGGCTTGAACGCCGGAACCGAGAGAGAGTATTCCACGGTCTCAATCCAGAACGTAGCTTGGATCTGGACTACATCGGCATTCGGGTCCTGGGCTTTAACATCGCCTAGTAAGAACCCGATATTGTCCGTCCCGCCACCGAACTCGAGCACAGGTGGTGGGGGGAAGGGTGGGAAGAAGTGAATCAGAGGGGTCGTTGACACGGTAAACGCAGTGGTCTGGATGATATTCTGCCCCTCGATGGCGCTGCGGAGAATCGTGTTGGGGTCGTCTAGAATATCCTGTGTTATTGTACCCGCGGCAACAAACTTGGAGAGATTCTGCGGCAGCCTGGGGGTTTTTCCATCATCAACGCTTAGGCTATCCAGACCAATCCTCGAAGATGGGTCGTTCAGGGGGAACGGCCGTAAGTCAATGGCGGGGAAAAAGGGCGGGTCCTTTGAGGCCCTTGCAGGTGCCAGCGCGGCGGCATTGATGGTTGTGCCATGCGGAATACTCCCCATGCGCACGAGTGAGTCACCAAGGATGGGGTTGTCGTTTGTCGCTGGGATATTCATCCACAAGCCGGTTTCAAAATGGATGCCCACGGGCTTTTTGGAATCACCCTTCCCCGTCTCCATGTGTGTTACGTCGTTGACCTTCTGGACATAGGACACGCCATTGAGAAAGATGTCGCCCTGCTTTTTGAATCCACGATTGGGCACGCGCGAAAGGGGGTTGGAGAAATCGATTGTCTCCTCTGTCAGGTTCAGCTCCAAGACATTGTCACTCGGAAATTTCGGTGGTATTGGCTTGACTTTCTGAGGAAACGATGTTCCGAGAGGTGGTGGTCCGCTGTTTGGGCGAAAGATTGTGTTCAAGCCCCTTCCATTGAAGGTTCCGGTGAATTTCTCGAGTACCCCAATAGGGGCTGGCTCCTTGTGTGCCACATCTTGCTCCCTACAGTACTGGACCTCGTCAATCTCAAAAAAGCCGTTTATGGAACCCATAGTTATAAGGATGTCTCTCGAATAAAGCTAATGAAGAGGCTTTGCTAGAACCTGGATCATTTTCATAGCGTTGTGTTAATGGGACTGGGTAGGTTAATTTATAGGCAAGACTGAAGGAAGGGTTGCCCTCCACCGTTTCACGCATTAGCGTTATATGCTACGTAATAACAGTGTCATCAATCCAGGTCATAATATAATAAACGTAATTCAGAGCGCAAGAACCGCTTCGCGCGATGAGGTATTGTCGATTGCTAAATAGATTAGGCTTTCTTGTTCTGGAAAGGTCTAGCAGTTCAGGGTATGGATCGAAGTAAACTGTAGAGATCATGTGTACCACACTCAAGCATTTACTATAGCCCATGGTTTGTGTATAACCTTTTTCTAACTATATACATTGCCAGCACTGTGAAGAAGCTGATGTGTTGGAGTTCTAGTATTCAAGTATAGTAGCAACCACTGCCTGGTAACCAATCCCTATATTCACGCCTGCATTATATAGAGAATGTGCGAGTAGATGTGGATATATGGGTTGTTGCTCATCACGTAGTGGGCGGGGAGGTTGGCCTCGAGGGATACTTAAAAATAATAAAGAACATACTTTCTTTGTTGTTTTTAACGTTTGTCTGGTGGCATGTATAAGGAAGATGTCAGCCGCAAACGGCGTGGGTAAAAAGTCAAATATATAATTCGTGGAGAACATACCCGAACCACTATAAGATCGATTCTTACAGTGAAATTCTACAAATGCGGAACAACGCTAGAGCTTGACAACACTCGACCAAGGTTCTTGAAGGTCGGGCATCCCATTGTTCTAATCTCAGCCACAGCGGCCTAGACTAGATGGACCCTGACGCGGGAATAATGAGGTCGGCCACCGCTTCCAGCAATGCCTCGTGGCCTAGGCTCATGTAGGGCTGCTTGTGGCTTGCAATTGGTCTGAAGTCGCTACTAGGTAGATCACCCCATCGCTCAATTATGGTGATACGGTGTCTCCAAGCCTCTCTATATACCCTCATCTCGTCTTGACTGGTACATACGACCACAGGGTGTGGAGAACAGGGCTTCCCGTCCGCTCAGCCGTACTTAAGCCACACGCCGGCAGGTTAGTAGTATGGTGGGTGACCACATGCGAATCCCTACTGTTGTATGTTTTTGTTCAGCTATCCTTTCTGCTCTTTCACCTGAAGGCCTGACTGAAGCCCTTTATTCTTAACCCAACTTTCCAGATGCTGGCATGTCCTCTCAAGCAGAGGGCCTTCCATCCCGACATTCAACAAAAATACCTTGGCTCATTTTGCCAACAACAGCTCTTCGCCATTGCGTTTTCTGTAACAAGTGTCACTTGTGATCATTCAGACCTTAATTCTATTTTCTCCAAGCACTCTCTTGAGCTTATCAGGAGCTGCCTCCTCCATGAAACTTCCTGTCATTACTGCTCACTGCTAGCAGAGTTGAAATGAGATTCAGTTATATACTACACAGCCACTTGAAGGCTAAGAATGGTTATCATCCAGCCGCTGACAGACCAGCTACAGAACATGATATTAAATTTACCTCCCTTAACTTTAACAGATAAATAAAAATGTCTTCTTTTATACTGGGTGGAAGCGGCGGTCAGGTGACTGCGTCGGGTCGGCCTACGGATCGCCTGCTCGTCGCTTGGGAGGTGTATATAAGCTAGCGCTACCAAATACAGAGGAGGTTATCGAGGACGAAGAGTCAGAACGAATTGCTGGAAGACCTTCAAGCAACTCGTGTTCAATTGCATGGTTTATACCTAATCTATCTTCCTGGAGGGTCCCTTCGGTCCGCCGGCGAAGACCCTACGGGTCGCGGGCGACCCCGCGTTGGGCACTCGTTGGGTATCTCATCGATGCGAGGTGACTGCAACAGAGTTGATAGATCAGATCGAGATGTCGATCTCTGAGGTCGCCGGCGGTCGAGGGTTCAGCGGTCACGTGCTTGCCGTGACACTGGGAGTTTATTGCTGCCTTTTTCTTTTAATTACAAGCATGTTATAATAATCTCGTCACACTAACATTCGGTTGAACAATGGCCCGCCTAATCATAGTTGTTATCATAGTTTTTAATTTTGTAATAACTATAACGATGCTTATGATGCTTATGTTCAGGCTGTACTAGAATCCCTGCTTGTGTGATGTCATGTGACAAGGCAAGATTAGGTACTGGAACCTGGCGGTAAGCGGAACGCCTTGACTGCTTTGACAAGACCTAGAATAACCATCCTCGATCACCCACTTGGACACCCAAAGAACATAAGTAGCAGCTAAAAGTCCAGCTTGTGGACTCGACCCTCATCATGACCTCACGGAATCTCAACAAGACTTGGAGAGACGTTGTCATCGAACAGTACGGGGCGGATCTTGAGGCCAACGCACCATTTCCTATTAGCTACCTGATTCACGGCAGTGAGTGGAAAAAGGATATAATTATCAACGTTCCCGAAAGAATCTCCTTGGAGGAATACCGCCGCTCCGTCCTTGAATTCGCCCAGCAAAGGTATCGTGACCCTGATCCAGCTTTTGAAGACAAGAACATCTCTGTCCGAGCACGAGTACGTGAATATTTAAAAAAATACGGAACCATTGAAAACTTCATCGCGCACCTAGAGCAACAAGAGCAACAAGAGCAACAAGAGCAACAAGAGCAACAAGAGCAACAAGAGCAACAAGAGCAACAAGAGCAACATGATCTGGAACCACAAGATTCTTCTACCTGCTCTGGCGATGTTCGCGATAGGGGCTAATGGGTGGGCAGTTTCTGTCTTTCCCGAGCGCGAGTGTGAGTCCAACCCAACAGCAGCGCACACGGGAACTGGCAATCGGGGCTGTACTGAAATTCGAGGTACCCACCACGGCATGGAACTCGATAACCTGGGCAGCTGTTGGATTTCGGTTTATTCAACGGTGGAAGACTGCTATAATCGCAATGCCCACGTTAATTACTTCTCTGCGAATGAAGATAACTGTCTCGAACCCCCGCTTGTGTGGGAGGTTTTTGATGTCTGGGGTTGCTGAGGGATTTTTTTTCTTTTTGGCCTGGGACGATGTTGATATCTGGAGGAAATTCTCTCTATACTCTGGTAGCTTGGTGACTGTCTGATATTAAAGGCCCACAGGAATTCTACTTCAACACAGTGTATTTCATATCCAGCTTCAATCCTCATCTCTCTTAGGTTTATAATTTTATCTCTTATATCAGCATTACTTGAACTGTTCTCCCAGGCATATGATATAGAAGTAGCATACTTTAGGAGAAGAGAGAGTTAGTACAATGAATATTACAACTGCCATTACTCCTATATAATTCTAAACTCCGAATACTGTCAAAAATAGATAATACATATATTCTAAATAATGCTATTACTTTATGGTCAGGGTTTAGTAGTTTAGATCACCTGGGGGTGCGGGGGTAAATCTTGATTCAAGTCCGGCAGACAAGCAAGGAGACGCGGGAGTCTAGAATTAAATGGGTCGCTGTTGACTTATTGGGTAGGCCATCCTCTTTACTTAGATATCTGACCGTGCGCAGTCAAAGATGGAGGGGAGACTTGAGGTAAGATTTTTTCCTTCTGGGACTTATAGTCCAGTAATCGTCGCCCGATAAATAAACAGTACTTTAGAAACTCTGCTGCGATTATTATGGTTGTCGTTTTCCCGGCCTCCTCCGAGCTTCTCCAAGTCGAGCCAGCGTCCGATTCCTGTGCGGATTGCGGCGATCGAGAAGGTTAATGGGGACAAGGTGACGAAAGACTAGAAACCGAAAAAGCCCAAAGATGAGGATAAGTGGTTGAAGCCCTACATACTATATGAAAACAGTCCGATCGATAATCTGTCGGAGAGGAGACGGTGTGGAAGGCGATGCCGTGGATAGGGCTGTGGAGATCGACTGTAAATGAGAGTTTTTCCTCTGCCGCGTCGGGAACGTTGACGACGGTCAGGAAAATGTATGGAAGAAAAAAAAATAATAATAATAATTAGCTAACGCTAAATGGTCTTTCAATATGAAAATTGTATGAGCCATATTTTCTTTATATCATGCTGCAGACCTAAATTATACCTAGGTTAAATATATAATTCATATAATTCTTGTTTCCCTCCTCCCAAGCCCCCGTCAGTTATTCTTTAATTGTTCTCAAATGAAACACGAAAGGCGTGGAAAACTATAAATCCAGTGATTGAGAAGAAGAAGAAGAAGAAGAAGAAGAAGAAGAAAAAAAAAGAATGAGCGACAAAACGTCAAGGAATGATATAAGCCTAAAGCAACGTAGTCCATGTTCCCAACTGACAATCCCCCTGTTCTATCCATTCAACAGTCGCAGCCGCAAGATCCAACGCAATTCTTGCCGCAGTCCGAATCCGCAGTTTTTTCAGGAAGACAATCTTCCCAGCTCCTACACTGTGTCCATTGCCCCGATCCACCATTCTGTGCGAGCCAGCACCATTTTCCATCTCCCTCTTCACCGCAACTCCTCCAGCAGTAGTTGTTGTCACAGCCATAGGGCGCCGCATAGTAGCACTTGGCATTGTCTCCGCTGTGTTCAAGGGACAGAATATTCTCGACCCTCTTGGTTGAGTCAGGCGGCACCGAGGACGAGGACAGTCTAGGACGTCGTTCAAGCGGGTGTTCCTTGCACATACGGACAGTAACAGGGTCCACTCCATTGGGAACCTCCATGACTCCGAGTGTACCGCATTCGGTGGCCGCGACTGAGGCTGCAGCAGAGAAAACATGCGCAACCTGAGTCGAAATAAGAATGAGACTGAGATTGAACTTCATTTTGCAGGTTTTGTTGAGGGGTATGGACAGGAAGAGAGATATAACTTCGCCTTAGAGGGAATAACTGGTATAGAAAGGAGGATTTTAGAAACTTGGGAAGGACTTGATGATGGGATGGAGGATGGAAAGCCAGGAAACGAGGTCGAAGGGTATGTATATTTGGACTTCTATATATTAGATTGGGTGCTTTGAAGGCAGTGCCGCAACATCTCCTCATAATCCAATATAAGCAATTCATAATCACTTAGCTACAGGAATCCCCTCCAGACGGGTGCCATGGCATGTTGGATGCTATAGGCAATGGCATCGCTGTTGGTGTCCAGAGTAAGCAACAGAGTTCTGAGAAAGCTCACATTGGCGTATGCTTATGTGGAGGTGATTACTGCTGTTATCTTATTGTAATTAGTTAGTATTACCGGTCTAGAATGCTTACCAAAGTTATCCAGCTTACCAGTGTCAGCCAACACACCGGACGGCAGATAATTCCTCATTGGATATGGGGAGTCTATGCCGAGTAGCTTCTTCATTGGTTTTATCATCATAATCACTACTCTTACTGTTGTTTCTGGTATAATGTGATGATAGTAATCACCATTCCAACCTGACTTTGTCAATCTGAAAACGTCATTATGGGTGTTTATGTGCCTCGATATAGATATTTATATGTAAACCCAACGACCACCACTGCCATAACCAACCCTCACCACAGCCAATCTACATTTCAAAGACTGCTAAATCAGGTGGGCAACCCTCCTATTCCAATCCCCTTGTACCGCATATCCAGACGTGTTCTTACTCATAATCTAGTGACTCACAATGCGCCTCCTCCATATCGCCCTGTTTGTTACATCTTACACCGCTGCGGGTGTCCTTGCTACTGCTGCTACTCCATTGACCGCAGCTGAGCAGGAGTGCGGAGATCTTGGTGTGATGGTTGCTCCAGAGGGCGCCACGGGAAACGTTCGGCTCTGCGCTGGACATCCCGCTGGCACTCGACGAAACACTAGCGACCCTGACCTGGCCAAGCGTGATTGCGAAGACGACGAACCTTACGGATGCTCAGATGGTTACTGTTGGCAGTCGTGTGGTATTGGCGGGCAATGGTGCTGGCTGGCCTTCGATAATGGCCTGGGCCCGTGGAAGAAATGTGGTGACCATAGCGACTGTGCAGAGGCCTCGGGATTGGGTTGTGGGGTTGGGGATTGCGATGGCTGTGGCTGTGGATGTTGAGGGATACCGATGAGGAATTTGTATTTGCATTTGGCTGTGGTTTTATTTTCATGTAGCCCCCTGTCCCTGAATGTTTGCCAGATCTGACAATCATTGATGTTGCTAGTTAGTCAAGGAATCAATCAACAATTTCCCCCCCCCTTTGGCGGCTCAGAAGATTGATTCACTCAGTTCCTGTGTCTGGTTCTCAAGCCCGGTTTATCTATATCCGTGGTTTCAGCTTATATTCATAAATCAGGTTTAACGCAACCTGAGGGTCAAATCTACAATCCGTATGGGTCTAGAAAAGCCCTCTAATCGTCCAACAATCATCCCACATTCTCTAACACTGATTCTCCTTGAGCCCTTCACCCTTTGCGCGTTGTGGTGCTCTCTCTTGGCCCGGACTTAGGTAGGTGTTAGGAGTACTCGCGTACCGCAGCTGGGTCGATAGCAACCCCCCCCCATCCTCTACAGTATCTCAACCTGACCACGTTCATGTCAGCCAGCAAGAACGTCGCCTTCAGATCAAGGTTCCTTGATTATCCTAAGATAGAGCCTTTGAAGCTGGCCACTGGCTCGCCAAAACTACTACAGAGGTATGCATTGCTACAAGCACCCGCAGATACACATCGGTTAGGGTCTTTAGAAAGTGCCGAGTGCCACTCTGTGTGCCTCGCTCTTGTTGACGGCCGACGTTTGCCCTTTCTTTCCGTGTTGACTCCCGGAATGACTTTGCCGCAATGTCTAAGCGCTCATAATTGCTTCCCTCCTGCAGTTCGGAGTTCCTCCATCGGAGGGCCATCACACTGCCGATCAGTTGGTGACGCAACAGGATCGCGACGGAAGAAGCCATCCCGCAGCCATCATAGATTAATGTTGGCAAGGCACACATACCAGTCCAGGTGTCCTTTTACTCTGTATATCAAGCAAGAAAAGGGAACTTGGCCCCCTATTTCAAATTACTGGACCCATGGTCCCAAGGCGGGACGGTCCGTTGGGGGAGATAATCAGCAAGGCCGTAAGCCTGATGACCATAATTCGAGGAATCATAATCATCGTAATCTCGAGAAACTTCATGATTACAGTAAAAAATCAGCAATCGGCAGAAAACAATGTTACTGCAAAATTGTGTAAAAGGCATGATTATGCCATTGGCTTACCCCGAAGCTTTTTCGACCCCCAACCAGATGGGAGAGTTCCCGATCCTGCGTCATGAAAGCAGGAGACGGCAGCGCAGGGCCGCATCTTAAGCAACGTAAATCTGGGTGTTGGCAGGCTCCCTCATCACAAAAAGAGTACTGCCTAGAAGTTGTATTTCTTGGATAATGAGAGGCAACAGCCCTGCTCAAGAAGCCCAGCAGCTGTGAAACAGTTTTTTAAACTGTCGGGCTCCTCGATGACCTGTATGCTCTGTCCTGCTCTCCATTCATATACGCAACTATTCCATAGCGGTGGGCTACTCGGATATCCTAACTCTAAATGTACTATTGTTCTTGATCCTTAAGACCTGCCGAAATGAAATGCAGGCTCGTCCTTCTCATCGCTGCCTCGACCACGGCGGTCTTCTCCGCCGCAGAAGACCGTAGCGACCTCAGCGTTACGGAAGTCCCCAGGAAACCGACCCTTTTACTGTCCGTAAATATAAGGATCACCGGCTTGGAAGACTACCCAAAATTTTAGAATCGTCGCTTGACCCGAACTAGACGAGAGGTGCTTAGGAAAGTCCGTCATATGAGGAGTCAGCGGCAGAAAGATACTCTTATCCTGGGCCGTATGGCTGTCACAATAACTTCTTCTGGGAGTGGCGTGGTGAGTGGGGATCGGTGCTAGCTTTCTTAGAATGGCGGACCTGGAAGCTGGACTGAGTGCAGGAGTTGGGAGTGCTGGAGGGGCTTCAAACTGTAGCAGGAATTGGCTCGAGCGTGGATGTACCTGCTGAGCGTAGGGATGGTCCTACTGGAGATTTTAATGTGCTGGCTCAGTGGTTCTTTGCATAGTGCCTGATTCCGGATCGTTTCATATTGAGGTTTCTGTCATGGCATTAAAGCTTAAGACACTTTCAACCTCAAGTCTCTGGTACCACTGTTACTTATTAACCTCCAAGTTCATGTGACTTGGTATGGCCGCTAGATCTCAACCTCTGAGCTACCCGCGATGGTATACATTCCCACGTACTGGTTCAGGTAATCAGGTGGGTGGCTAAAGGATATCGTACGTTCAGTCCAGAGGACATGAACTCATATCAAACCTTATGGGAAAGAGTTCGTGCCTTTTAAGCAAGAGTGGCCCGGGTCAAGCAGATACAATGGCGGCAACAGGTCGCCCTAGACTGCTGCCACCGGACGATGAGATCTAGAGGGTAGTTTAATAATATTGTGACGAAATTCAAATAAATACAACTAATAGATTAAGCTGACCACAAGCCTACCAAGGCGCATCATCCACGGTAGCCATGCGAAGAGTCTCAGGATGGCTCTCCACAAAGGAACTAATATCACGAAACGCCTCTCTCGTCACATCATCATCCTCGTAAATCTTGTCCGTAAACCCATAGATAAAGCCATCTACTCTGCCCGACATGAAAAGCGCCCGCACCCGCTCCTTGTCCCCCCGTGAGCTCGTCCACGCGATCACCTTCCCCAACAGCCCCTCATCGCGCCCGTCACTCCCATACCTTAGGTTCGCACACGTAAGCCCACGGCCGTTGACTTCATGGCAGTTACCAAAATCCCGGTCTAGATTCGGGTGTCCATAGTCCATAATTCTTTGCTGCTTTGGAATGTCCGTGTACATATATCGTCCGACGACATCGCTCGCCGCCCCGCTGAGGGAGATCGCCTCATTCTCATTGAGGTCTTCGCTTATAAAGCTAAACCAGAAACTATCTTCAGTCTGATAGAAGCCAAACAGCGCCTTGATGCCCACGGGCTCCAGCGTCTCGCGCACTAATCTTTTCAAGCCATCAACTGAGCACCCCTCCCCGGAATATAGGCAGCGATCAGGGTTCTTGATATCGAGCCACACGAAGAGGACATTCTTCCCGTTTCGGCGCTCGTCGGCGATGAACGAAAAGAGTTCTTTGGCTGAGACCCCGATGCTTTTGGACCCGCCTGGGTGCTCTGCCCACCACTCGGTTTCATAAGCTACCAAGTCGACTTCTAGTGCGTTGGCGCCGTGAGAGAGGGCTGCCGTGACGGCCGATGGGCTGAGGACGCGATGGGCGATGGCGTAGATCGGTTGGACGGGGGGGAGCGATTCCGGGTTTGCGCCCTTGAGAAAAAAACCGATCAAGCATAAGGTAGGGAGGAGGGCACGGAAAATCGGGGTGAACAGGGGGGGCATTCCGAGTGACTTCGCTCAATCCAGGGAGCGAGAAATCTGCGATGAACCCAGAAATGAGGGAGAAGGAGGGGTATGATTTATTCTTAACTTAATATACAGGTTTGTCGGCTGGGGACATCGGTGATATTTATTTAGGGCCGTGATTATCGTGCTGGCTGCTGACGATTTTACCCGCTATGGTGCATGTCCACAAAGCCAAGTTCAAGCCTAAGAATTGTGCATAAGTATGTGACTCGTCTGGCCATTTGTTTGTCAGAGACTACGGACAGCAAGACCTGGCAGTGCTGCGGTTGTTAGGCAACCAGCAATCAAGGCCACCAGTGACATCGTTTGGGGGCCCTGGTCGCACAGGAAAGGCTTCATCCCGGAATATTTTGGGAGGGATTAGTGAATTTTCAAATACAAATACTCCAGAGCATTCTCCACATGCACCTCTCCGCCATTCCGCACTGAATGATAGATAGCAAGTGCGGGCATGCTTATGCTTTTGTCTCGGCTTAGGCTTACGGTACAGTAAGATGAGACGAGATGGGGGGGGCCTTTGGGAGCAGTGGCAGATTACTCCGGTTTCGGCCAGCCCCCGTTATTATCACGAAAAACCCCAGCGAGTCGTTTTGTTGTATCGTTTGTTGGGAGGGAGAGTATCTGCCAAGAGATTGTACGGCAGGGCTTAGTGAAAGTCGTGCCCTGCCTTCCTGGGCAACAAATGCCTTTAGGAGGCAAGACCTCGTCGATCAAAGGGCCCGTCACATACCAACAGCTTGGCGTTGGGCTAGTTGTCAAATTAGGGAACATGATGCTGCTTAAGCGCCGCCTGGAATATCCCACCAGCCTAGTGTATAAGACCATTGTATGCACCTGCTGTGCCGCAGACGCAAGCCTTGGGCTTATCCAGAAAGAATCAAGGGCCTAAGCCCATTCAGTTCAAGGGTTTTGTCGATCACAGGAGCGCCACACGACGCCCAAATTTGAGACCGGTTCATGCACGTTGCTGTGCCGCCGACGCAAGCCTTGAGCTAATTCGTCAAAAATCCAAGCTCCAATTCCATTGCAGGAGGGAGCCGCTCCAAGCACCCCGGCCGAATCCGAAAACGGCGTATGCACCCCGTCTGGTATACGCAGGATCGCGGTAAGCTTAATCTAATTTGTCAACAGTCAAATGTTAGTCATGTTGGTAGGGTCAAGACGTCGTGTTGGGTGCGCGCTAAGCCTTCATACGGACTAATCACAATATACCCACGAGATAGCCGGCAGGGAACATGCGGCAGGTCGCCGGCCGTTTATCTTGTTACGGGCCGGACACAAAAGGCGCGCTTCCCTCGAGAAAAGGAAATTAAGAATTTCAAGAGAATGAATGAAAGACCTTGAACTATGTCAAAGAACTCTTCTTCTCAGCCTGGATCCCTGGATCCAGACGTGACAAGACCAGGACAAATCACTCTACGAAGGAGGCTTCAAAATCGCGTGGCTCAACAAAGGTTTCGTGAGTAATCAGGTCATGTTTAATATAAATATACATTACAAGCTCCATTCTATAGTGTCTAACAAGAGGAACTCCCCAGGTGAGAAAGCAAAATTTCAAAGAGAACAAAAGCCCATGCCACTTTCACAACCCACAAATCACTCCAGAGCCGCCAGCATACCATCAGAACCGGAAAATATTAACCAAGGCCGGCTTTCGTCTCAAGAAAGCCAAAACCTATCATTGGCATCAAATGGTGGCTTCGACCTGGCGCCATACTTCGGCTCCTGTGATGTCGGACTTCCCAATCCATTCCCCGATTCCAATAATGGTGATGGCAAGTCAGACATCTTTTCCTCGCCCGCCGACCTGCTTTTACAGGCCAAGCACGTCCATTCTACCAATGGGATATCTCCGAATCCGTGCCAGCCCACCGCATCACAGGCATATCGTTCCGCGTGGGACGAAAACGCAGAAGTAAGCTTGCGTGCCCACACACTCAAGCATAAACTTACTTATAAGGCCGCAGAGTCACGGCCGAATAAAAAGTCATATTCAAATGCTATCTATAGCAAGGCAGGGTCTGGGTACAAGCCATGGGAAGCAGCAGCTCCAAGCCTTGTCTCCAGAGAAGATGTCCAGCAGAGAGGTAAGATCGAACGAGCAACAGGGTGAAAATAAAGGCGGCTAATTAATATGACCAATAGCAAACTGAGGGATATAGCCAAAAAGAGGCTCTGGCCACACTTGTGAGGCAGAAAACTAAGTTCCACGCTGAAGCTGAGGAGTTGTTTGATGAGCTCTACGATCTGTATCATGTTGGAGTGTTGTTTGAGTTGATACCCCAGGACGCGCAGCTTGCTGAGCTGATCGAGACCGTGAGAGAGAAATTTTCCGACTCCTTGCATATATCACAGCCACCAGGGCCGCTGAATGTACTGGGGAGGGATGGTTGTGGGGATTGATAATATAGATGTATTCTGCTGAGTGAAGGTGTTGGGGGGTAGGTCCAAATCATGATTGATCCTTTCGCTCATGTAGCTATGCTGCTCAACTAAGCAATCAGAAGTTATTTCGTTATCAGGATAGAGGGACACATACTCTGGACAAGAGGCACGGGGATCTAAATCACCTTGGAACCGGAATCGCGCCGCTGATCCCTCAAAGAAAGCCTGAAGGCAACAAGGGGACACAAGCTAGATTTAACATTGCTGTAGGGCTATCCGGCTTGAGTATAATAGAGGGTTTAGGTCCTATAACGGAGGTTGAACGAATGGCAATATAGTTGAAGTTTGAGAAGGCGCTCCTCAATTGGCCTAATGTGCCATTATTTAGGCGCCTTTAAAGTATTCAATGTTTTGTAATACCACTATGGTCTCACATCCACAGCATCGCTGTTACTGATTCTTTGGGAATCCTGGCTCCAGCATCGTCTCTTTTTCCATCGCGCAGATTCTGTCATATCAGACTTGAGGTCTTCCCTGCTCCGGTCCACAAATAGACACCAGGCAAGCAGTGTAAGCACTGTCAATACCATGTATCCCTAGATACCTAAGTAGTAATTAGTATGTACATGTGGCATGTTGAGTGATCATCCTCTGCCACTATATTTCTTCGAATAATTAGACATGCTCACGAATTCCATCATCACTAAAAGCTCTATTTAGCCTGGGTGTGGCGCTTACTCGTTCTCAAGTCCAAGCATATAAGAAGGAAGAAAGCCACTGTAATCCAGGATATGCTCAGTGAGCATTCGCAAAATCCAAGTCCGCCAGGGCAAGATATTTTTCTGCAAAGGATATTTCAAATCATTCAGACGATCCTACTCACAAAGCACTCTCTATCACTCTTGCCCGTACCGAGAACGATTCTCCCATTATCTGTAATGTGGACTTTCCCTCTTTGTGCAAAGAGTAGGCCTATGTCAGCCGGTGCATCCTCCAGGCGAAGTTTAACTTCCCAGACACAGTGTTCTTCCAAGTCGTTTAAGTTCCAAAACTAGTCGCCCAAACCTCGGCATTTTTATGATGAAATTCTACATCAGTGCATGCGCATTGATCAGCACGCGCCTTAATGTAGCTGTCGGCCCCGCGGTAGACTCTGCTTCGTGTAAAGTCCGAAAGTTTTACAACTACCATGGTTCTGAGGGCACTGGGGAAGCGCTACACCTGAGTGGCCACGTAGGAGGTGGATGTTCGACAGACCTCCCTAGTGGTTCCGCAACCACTGGGAGCCATGCGTCCCCAAGATGCGAAATCCCCATTTACATTCTCGAGACCGTAAAGAGCATTCAATTGTTGCCTCCATCAATCCTCGTTCGAGCCATGGCTGGGAAACCTCTCAGCTTGGGCCTACCATCCGCAGCTAGCAAGTCGACAGCTGTAGGTGAAGCGAGCAATATACCCTTGATTGCGGCAATATTGAAGCGGGTTAGATTTTCTTCTATACAGGTTGTGCACATGTACATAGGACTTCATTGAGTCTGGTTTGTTTTTTGGGCGAATTCACCGGCAAGCTATGGAATTGATATTTGCACAGTGGTAATATGACCTCGACATTCCTGGACGGAGAGAATGACCCCGTACGTCCAAGAATAGCGAGATTCATTAAAGATAAAGTGACTACAGTCTGACTGAATTTTGAGTCAGCTCTTGAGCACCGAGGATCTACTTAGTTAGCTACCCCTTTCTTAACGTAATCGACCACCGAACCGAACACCGCCACCACCACGAATTCAAATGGAGCAATTCGATCACCAAAATGGCCACAAATTCAAGTGATCCATAATAGAACTATCCAAGGTCGTTTCATTTCATGAAGATATAATGTGATCCTGCCCTTGAATTTTCTCACTGATATGTGCTGATGTGCTTATGTACATTTTAGCCACGTTGGTGTTATTTGGGGGGTGAATATTCAGCCAAGCCGCGCTTATGGAGTGAAGCAGGCGGTAAAATCAGGAAGCTGATGCTGGTGAGAACAATCATACTTTCTGCTGTTGTATGTTTTTTAGCTCACCCATCTTTTCTATTTTTGCTTGCATTTGTTGAGTTCGGCGCTAAAAATTGCCTCCCCTTCAGACCTTACCTGTGGCCCTCTAAACTCTAGTCTGTTCTCGGCAGAGCTGACGTGGTTTTTGCTGGGCCGCACCTCAAGCCCCCCCTGCTTTAAAGGTGTATCGGAAATATTAGGTTCTGTTACGGGGAGCTAATCGTTGATGTATTCGCTGAACCCTAGGAGTCTAATCAAGGCCACGTCTCGTAGAACAACTCTTGAAGAGTTTGCAGAGGCGGCACATAATTGCCTTTCGCTTCCTCAGTTTATTATCACGCCGTTTGGGGAGGTGAGGACAAGATTGCTATCCAAAACGCCCATGCTAGTAGTTAGATGTTTAGAGTTTTATAAATGACTTATGCTTCTGTTGGTTTCAAAAAAAAAAAAAAAAAAAAAAAAAGAGGGGGTCCCTCGAATGATATTCTTTTTTTTTTTTTTTTTTGAAAGTCCTATAATACTTTTCAGCTATAATGGATGGTACAACCCCATTAATAGCTGCTTGGATGTATGCTGTTAGACGCCGAGCAAACCCAGCAACATATATTATGAGATTACACCTTGGTCCCTTCTGGAAACTAGAGACCCCTGGGCATTTGCAACTTCATCATGATAGCGCAATGGTTTCACGCCATGTTTCGATAGCCGCCGGGTTGGGACCAACGCGCCCAGGAATCGAAACCGCACTCCATTATATAAGATAGAAGAGACAGAAGAAGGGACACTGTCGGCTTCCTGAAAGTAATTCGATACCTCTCGTCTGCATTACTTTTTGCTGTATTAGAGATCTTTTCCCTCCGGGTCTTCGAAGCTTTGTAATCCCCTAGTGCAATGTCCCAATACCCCGATAAAAGCGTCGAAAGCGTTCCTCACTCACCAAACTCAGTTCTTCCTAAACTTCCCACGCCGCCACCAAGCCCTCCTGATGGAGTGCGAAACACCTCGAAGAAAATTGCTGAGACAGACTCACAGACTCTAAGGGTTTTGTTGAAATGCGATCAAGACAGATGTGGATCTCGCACAAAAACAACAGGGAAACCCTGCAGGGCTCGACTCACAAAGCGGCAGGTAGAAGCTGCCAAAGTGAAGATCGAGACATTGACCTCCCTCACACAGACTTCACCAAATCTGGAAAGTGAGCTGATCGAGCTAGCAAAAATAATCCATTGTTCTCATCACTGTAATGATCCCTGGGTTCAAGATCGAGCGGATGGCTGGAAACTAATCCTCCCTTCCGGGGAAAGCAAGGTCATACCCATCATCTCTATTGAAAAGCAGATTAGGAAGATTCTTGGTAAAGACTCGGCTTTGTGCTCCGGCATGACTAAGGCAACTAGAGAGAAGAAGAGCAAGCCCTGCCAGCGAAAGATGGGTGGACAGAAAGTCCAAAGTTATATGAAAACAATCGATATGATTCTCAAGCCAGATATATATCTTGATGTTGCTGAACTTGACTTCTTTCTTCAAGTTCTTCAGCAGAACTGTTTTTGCAGCTACCACATCGAGAGCCAGGGCCCTGGAAAAGTGAAGATCTGGAAGACAGAGATAACAAATATTTGCAAGAACACTGTTACAGGCCAAGACTGTTTGACAAAAGCCACCAAGCCAATCGAGGGCGAAGACGAAAGCATCATACAGACAAGCGGGGGAAACGAACCGCGGTGCACGCCTCGCCCGGATGGAGATATACCAACTCCGATCACAGTTCGAAGCCGTTCAAGATCTTTATCTCCAGCTCTATTCTGGCCACAGGAATACGATGATTCCGCATTTAATATTATTACCCGGCCTATATATTCTGATGATTACAAGTCATCCTATGCGGAAATCCAAAGTGCTCTGTTTGCTCCCTTAGAACCAGACGAACAGAAAACAGGTTTTATATATGCATACAAGGTTGAGAGTAACAAAGGGTTTGTCAAGATTGGATATACCACCATATCTGTTCAAGGGCGTTATAAGGAATGGTCCTTCGACTGCAATAGACCTTCAGTGCCTGTCTACCCTGTTGGTTCTCCTGCTGCAGAAGTGGCCGTCCCCTTTGCTAAACGTGTGGAGGCACTATGCCATGCAGAGCTAAGGCACTGCAATATTCGAATCAAATGCAGCGGTTGTTTGAAGCAGCACCAAGAGTGGTTCCAGATTTCATCCGAGGAGGCAATTACAGTTATTCAAAAATGGTCATATTGGATGCAGCTACTCCCCTACAAGGCAAACCCGGACGAGAGCTTGGGCGGATGGACCCTGTCCGGGGACGAAGAAAAAAGTGCGAAAAATATCAGTCAATTTATGAGAAGAATATCAAGTTTAGCACTGTCGAAGGCTACGCCGGAGACGCTGCAGGATACTACGACCTCCAAAAAATGAATATGACCAACCTTGTACTCCCTATCTCTCTGTTGTGTTTAATTTTCAGGTTCATCATTTATTGGCAACTTAGATATACTACTTCTTCAACATGATGTGTCATTTTAACAGATGTTCCTGGTGATATATCATCCACAATGTATATTGGTATAGCTTTGGAATTAATCTTATACGTTTGATGCAAGGCGGTTTAGTGGTTAAACTCGACATCCCAAGCTTAGAAAGTAATAATATATTATATCTTGTTAACTTCAGTCTTAGTTTGCCATTACCAGTAAAATTGTATTTCTGGTTTATTGTTTCTTTATTAATACACCTACAGTTCAAAAGTCTGTGCACACTAGCAAATATGTAGTTCGACCACCAACTTCAAATAATAATTACCCAACAACCCCAACGAACTAGAACCTCTAAATATATTTAAATTAAAGCCATTCAGTACTTTGTATACCCACCACGAGCTTGAAGAACTGCGCGTATTCGGTGTGGCATGGAATTAATAAGTCTGTTAATTAACTCCTGGGGAATAGCTTATCATGCTTCTTGAATAGTTTCATGAAATTGATTTTAATTGATCTCAGCTCTTTCTTTCTTAAAGAGAAATGGATGAAGCTTTAAAAGCATGCGCTTTAGCATGTTCCACACGTGCTCTATAGGATTTAGATCAGGTGAGTGTGGAGGCTAATTAATCACTCAAATACCATGCCTTTCAAACTACTCCTGAGAGCTAGTTGCTGTATGAATCTTTGCATTATCTTGCTGAAAGATAAAATCAGGCTTATAATCTTGAATAAGACTCTTTTCAAGCGCCCAGATATAGGAATTTGCTGTATAGCCATTTCTTTTGGCTTTAGGGTCCCATTTCATGACTATTAAGTTTAATCTGCCTTCATACCAGATTGAGGCCCAAATCATTTGAGATATAGACTTTTTATGATAGGTAAGATTCACTAGATCCTCTCTAAAGCCTTCTTTCTGATATCTAAAGACAAATTGTAGGCCATGAGAGGCCTTTCTTTAGACTGAGCACTTATCTGAGAATAGCCAATTATTCTAACTTAGATATCTCTGCTAACACTTAGTGAATTGAAACTGTTTTTTAATCAAGTCCTTACTTAAAGGTATTCTCTTCTTAGATTTCCACTTTTTAATATGATATCTCTTTAAAACACACTTTAAGGTTGAAATTAAGAGAGATCCAGGTATGCCGGTAGCCAGAGCTCTCCAGCTTATTTTTGGTAATTTCCATACTGTCTGGTATATGTAGCAAGCAGTTAATTAGCTGACCTTGCTTGGCCTTCCCTTTCTAGGCCTAGATTCAAGTGTTTTGGTAGTAGTCCAGCGGTCTTTAGTATTATATACCACGCGTCAGGAGACTTGAAACTCAGTCATGATTTTAGTTGGTGACTGCCCATTCGCCAGAGCACTTAGGATAGCTGCACGAGTTTCTTTTAAAAGCTCTCCATTAGGCCTTCGATTTCCGCTTATTTCTGTCCCGAATACCCTCATATTGGTGTAGTTTTTAAAGTTCTATGGAGGTGGGAAGTGTGCACGAACTTTTGACCCACATTGTATAATCCTTATTTTTCCTCCTAACAATACCACAAAGCATTTAAATGATTATATACCTAGTAAGAAGACTATATTCAGGTGGCAGTCAATAAATTTAGAAATTATTGACTATAAAAAAAAGAACAGAAGGTTCTATCAATTTCATTGTGACCTTAGAATCTATATATGCAATTACTTCTACTTATTTAACCGTACAAAAATTTGAAACATGTTCAAACATAATATTAAAGAAAACAAAACCTTAAGCCAAATATTGCCTTCTAGCTGTGGCAACCCGAAAGAAGTGAAAGGCAAAATTAAAGTCTGGATGTACGTCGTCGTTGTTGTTTGAAATGATTGCCAAGGTAGGAACCAGTCATATACATAACCTAAGAATCTCCGCCGCTGACCATCTTGCTGGGTGCAGGGTTTCCTCTCCACCCTCGCCGCTGCTGTCGGCACCACTGCTCTCCTCGAAGGTAGCTTCACTCGCTACTTCAACTGGGCCTGTAGAACGTTCGATAGTTCAGATCGTATCATTGAGGGTGGCTGCGTCAACCTCGGGAACTCCCTTATCACCGGTCTTGACGGAATTGTCACCGCCTCCACCTCACCCGTCGTGAGCGTATATGCTGACCCCGGCTGTTCTACTGGGCTCTTGACCTCGTTGACTATCGGGGAGGAGGCTCAGTGTATTGCGTAGGAGCCAACTCCTTAGAGTGTCACTACTGAGTGTGTCTAATGGATGAGGTTTATTTGGAAGTTTGGCTTGCCAGTGATCTAATGAGCGGGTAGCTGAAGAACGATGATGATAAGGGTATCCCATTCGCGAATAGACAGTGAATCTATGGAAGGTTGATAGCATGTGTATATGATAAAAATATGGAGAACGGATGTTTCTCCGATCATTACCCCTGCTTTCTAGCCCTAGTAGCATCGGATTCGAGCGGTGAATACAATGCCCCGCATAAAGTCTATATCGACATGGCATTCTTTTCCGCACACTACCCTTCGTGCGACGACGACCAGCCTTTTTCAGCAGAAACTTTCCTCCGATGCGCCATGTCGCTAAATTATGGTCCTTGTCTTGGCATTCTGCCAAATCAGAACACCCAGAGATGTGAAGTTGCCAGAGCCTAGGTATTTTCCACCACTCCCGGCGCCATATTTTGGCGTTTCCCTATTCACGTTTGACCGACGAGGATCCATTATTCACCGGCCTAATGCCAAGGGCGGGGACCGTGCATTGTGAAGAAATGAGGGGGCGTTGAGTTCCCTCGTAAAGTTGATATCAAACGCCGACGCCTTTATTCAGCCACACCCGAAAGGTGAAGAAGCCCATGGCTCAAGAAAAGCTTCAAGGTTTGGTAGCTTAGGAATTAGAAACTTCATATCAGCCGGATGAATGTGGAGGTTCCATGCAATAACTTTTAAGGCCCATGGGTTGATTACGAAATAATGATAAGGCTATTTAGTTAGTACATATAAGTTTTCCGGGGACGGGGAAAATGGCTAAGCTAAATAACCGATGATCGCGCATATCCCGCGAGAGTCTCGACTGTGTATCCCACTTCTGCCAGAGCGGGGGTGCGACGACACCCCTTCGAGAAATTCTATCGCAAATATGAAGATGCTTGTCTGGTACTTAACTCATTCGTTTCACTGCGTTCGAAGAGGCTCCTAACTCGCCAGAAAGGGAAAGTGTGTTGCGCATCATCATAAATCGCCAACCACTGGGTCCCTCGATATGACCGGCTGAAAAAAGGTGAATGCCACTCAGGGTCTACTAACTAGGTACCCACGACACCATTCTGCATGGCTGAACTACAAAATGCGGGGAAGGACGACCAAGCCCCGGTGGGATTTCCGGCGCTACTGGACTGCCCCCGTGCTTTACCGACATCACTGCAGTGGCGATGCGGTTGATGCCATATGGGAGGTGCCCGGGAACACTAAAGCCCCTCGGATATGAGAGTAGGTTTCTCTCAGCTGTTGGTGGGATAGGTCTCGAGTCAACACCCCTGACTCTCTGGGATGCGACTTCTAGACCACGGGTCTGTATCGGGGCATCATTGCAAAGCCCAGCGGCTGCTCCATCCTCGGTCTGCTGGCTTCCCAGTCTGGATGCATATTCACAAATCTCCTCCAAGCCAGTGCAGTAAAGTTGATTGGAGATATCCATTCACAAGGATATCAGATCGGTTAGCTTGAAGATGAAGACTTCAATTTCGTAAGGCTCCTGCGTACATTGCTGAGATGTCATGTAGGCGTGGAATATTGGTTAGGCCTCCGCAACAGTCATGCATTCTGAGTCAGAAGTAAAGCTTTGAGGTATCAACGTAGAGCATAGATTATTAGGCTGTACTGAGTACCTCTCACGGTGGCTTGAATAGAATGCCTCGAATGGGTACCAAGATGGCCCCTTCTCAGACACTCCGACATCAACCTCAAGGTTGAGACACCTCGAGCGGGGAAACTTATGCCTGAACACAAAAACGTATTTTTGATACCTTTGTTGAAATCTTGGAGTTGAATAACATTACCGAGGTATTATGAAAGTTCAGATATCTCAGTAAAGACATAAATAGACCAGCAATTCCCACATTATCATCCATTTCCCCAGCTCCCCAAACAAGCACAAGAAACCCCAATCCTTGAAATCCACATCTAAATCTTTGATAAAAGAAAAGCTCCTCCAACAAAAATGAAGTTCGCCACTTCCTTCATCGCAGTCACCACCATCCTGGCCGTTGGCGCCTTCGCCGAGCCAATTCCCAAAGAAAAGCGCGCCCTTGCTGACTACCAAGCCATCCTCGACACCGTGAGCGCTGCAATCGACCTCGTCGAGACTGACCTCGACGGCTACGTTGCCGGAACCGTCACCGGAACAACCGTCGAGGCTGATGCTGAGGACCTCGTTGCTGCCATCAACCAGGCCACCACTGACATCGGTCCCCTTGACCCCCTGAGCACATTGGATGCGCTGAGCTTGGTCAGTCCCATCACAGACCTGACTGACCAGGTTGATAGCATGGTCAATACTTTGATTGATGCTGAGGACAACTTTACTACGGATGGGCTGCATGGTGATGTTTTGGCTGTGTTGAATGAGTTGAAGACGGCTGGGGAGGGGCTGAGGGATGCTGTCACACCTAAGGTCCCCAGTGCGTTGCAGAGTATTGCGGAGAATCTTATTAATGAGGTTGTTGCGGATTTGCAGCGGGCTATTGATGCTTATTCTGACTAGGAGGGATGTGTTAGGAGTATCCATGGGCTGTGGAATGAGGTTGAGGAGAAGGAATTCACTTGTTTTATGAACGAGGATAGTTCTGTAGGTCGGTGATTTGGTAGTCCAGAGTAGGAGCAGCTTAATGGACAAAATATCTTTTTATATCTCTATATATGTTTGTGTATAAGGTGGTGTGCCAGTGAGATGAGCAATCCAATCACCGAGGAGGATAGTGTAGCCCATTTTCCTTCATAAACCCGTAGAAATAACATCCAAGCACAATAAATGATGGACATGATATAGAAAACACTCAAGACTCAGTTTACTGCTATCTATTTTCTTTCATGTCATTAAGTATATTTTCAACCTTTGTAATGATATCTAGAACGTCCATATCCAAGATACACCTGTGCAGGTGATCTAATTCCTAGCTCTTTGGTGCGTTTCTATGAAACTGGTAAAATCTCAATTTCCTGCCAATACCCACTGCTACATATGCTCTTTGCAGAATACCCAAGTCCTGTGCCAGATAGTTGTGAAATTGCCGGCCAGGGTATTGTACCAGCTCTTGTTTCCTTGCATTTCTCACTGTGTGGTGTATTCTACCCCGTTCCTTCCTCTCTTATCCCCATTGTGGCCCCTCATCGCGTGGTCGTCAAATTTCCCCGGGCCACAGCCACTCCCCTTACCCATAAAACATAAGATCCAGACATATTCCGGTATTGCACATACTTTACTGTCGAACCTACACTTCCCCAATTCCCAATAGAGCAACAGATTCTACGCATGGAGACAGAGCTCCAAGATAGGCATAGAAATGAAGACTGGAGCACGACTTTTCGCGCCAGACCAGACTCTATTGGGATTCTCGCCGAGTGCATCCTGATTACCTCAAGACCAAAGGTAATTGGTATTGAGCTCCAAGGCCCTGAACTTAAGTGTGTCTAGCATTATCCGGTGCCAAATTTGTTCCCCAAGAGCAGTATGCTGACTGTTTTATACAGGTATACAACACTCTCTGCGAGTGTGAGCCACTGCGCAACTGCTGGAGCGGCGAACTCGAATACCGACGCAGCAACTATACAAGGACATTCGAGAGCCTACGCAAAGCCGTGGACTTTGACGACGCTCTCCGGTACACTGAACCTTGGGGATGGATGGTCCCCACCAGACATGCCTATGCCGCCTTGATGCTGGAGCAAGGGAAATTAGAAGAGGCTACCGAGGCCTACGCGGTGGACCTTGGACTCGGGGGGTCTCTGACTCGGGCTCATCAGCATCCGAATAATGTCTGGGCCTTGTATGAGTATCATGAATGCCTTGTGCGGCTGCATCGTGGCCCCGAGGCGCGCATTATCAAGCAGGCACTTAACCTGGCTGCGCAGTTGGCCGATGTGCCTGTCCAATGTTCCTGTTTCTGTCGCCTGGGGGCTCTTGGGCCTGATAATCAGGAGACCTGTTGCAAATGATCTAATAGTGAGGATCGACTGAGTTCAGACTGACTTCTACCAGTGCGGCTTGGGCCGGTCCTTTGGTTCCTGCTCTATTACCAGGTACTATTAAAAACAAAGAAAACGTATGCTACTGATTCATATCTTCAAGACATAGTACCCATTTGAATACAATCCACACCATCTCTACCACCGCAGCCAGATAAGGGCTTTGAAGCATCCTCCAGAGAAATAGTCAGAAAGAGTAGTAATCATTATAGGCACCATTGTGCGCCCATGAGCTGTAGAGCCAGGGGACCAGAAACAAGTGCCATTGCTGACCAACCTGGCCGAGGCGGTGCCAGTAGGGAGCTGGCTCTACAAGCTGCAGGACCTGATCAAAAATCTTGGGCGGCAAGAGGTCAGCAGGATCTAGCATGTCGTGCAGGATGGGGGACGGAAGGAAAAGAGCCCGTCCAGGGTTATCACTGTTTAAGATGCAGAGTGGGGGTTTTGGATGTGGCGTTTAAACTGGGTCAGGGGTGCTACCGAGGTAATTCACTTAGTTCAAACCTTTCTCCACTATTATTTGGGGTTGCCGCCGCTATATTACTATATTTTTAAACTTAATCAAGCCACTCTTTAACCAAGGGTCGAAGGCATAGAAACAGAGTAGCTAGAGTATAGAGGGTTTATTAAGCTTTGTAAGAGGAAGAGCATCAAAATATTATCAAAGTGTATCTTCTTATTCTCCGAGTCACAGAAAGTGAGGTTGCCTTGGTTTTCCTCAAGGTAAGTGCATAACTGCAATTCTTGTTCTATCCTGGCCTACTGGGCGCTGAGTCTGAAGTACCTCTGTCGGCTAGATGGATGAATCAGTTAAAACAGCCTTATCAAAATAGGTAGACAGCTCTATTACTAGGCTACACAATGGAAGAGAAGCTGAATCCGTGATCTACCAATAGAGAGAAACTAATTAGTTGATGTATTCGTACCCACGAAAACCACCGGCACAGCTGCATATGCGGCAGTACTCGATAAGACTTCCATCGGCTTCTCCAGTGAGCTTGCCATCAGAATCCCAAACACAAACACACATACGGACGTGGATATGAGCGCCGTGTAGAGAGTGTTATGGAGCACCATCAACCACATCGGCCCAACCAGGAAAAACCCTCCTGCGATGGCTATTACAATACGCCCCTGGAGGCTCTTTAGCTGAGACGCTCTCACGTTCTCTCCACGCGTACCACCAATTGGCGGGACAGTTCCCCGAGGATTGGCATCAAATATCGCCGACTGCGTCCGGCAAATCCTCCTCCATTTCTCCAGGGGGATTTTCGCCTCTCCCGGCCACCCTTGCTCTCCTGTTTTCTTGTAGATCTCATCCAGCATCCAATGCACGCCTCCGTCTTCCGTGTGTGGCCTGAATAACAGTATAGGCATCAGGCATGCCCTGAAGGGCTGCTGAACTAGATCTTTTTATAAATGCTTTAAAGGACCAAAACAGCCAATATCTAAAGGTTATAATAGATGTGATAAATAAACAGGCATGCAGATAGAAATAATATCATGACCCAGGCAGATCCTATTAAACTAAAATATAAAATAGCTTTCATGACTATCTAGAACAAGTAATTAATATTAGCCTACTATACAGCCAGAAGTTACAGATATAAAGACCTTTTAAAGCCACTAGAGGCCTATCTTATCAGTTATCCAGCCATTTTAACTAACTTCAATCGCCCAATCAAGAGATAGAAGGCCTTCTTCATACCAGCCCTCTATATGGACCTTTTCTTTGAAGATAATTAGGAGATAATAGGATCTCGCATAGGTAGGTACAACTAGTGTGAAAGAATATGTGCTTATGTACATTTTAGTTATGTTAGTTATATTTAAGGGGTGAATATTCAGCCAAGCCGCGCTTCTGGACCGAAGCGGGTGGTAAAATCAGGATGCTGATGCTGGTGAGAACAGGCATACATTCTGCTGTTGTATGTATTTTTGATCTTTTTTGAATGAGATTATGCGATTCATGTTTGGGGATATTCGAAGCCAAACCACGACACGCGACCTCCCAGCGTGTGGCTTGTACGTCTTTGTTTATACCTTAGTCATTTATGAGTAATCCACCCCAGCCCCAAGCGGTGGCTTGTCCCACTCCCTCTACGCATGCGCGACATGTCCTTCTTAGGTCAAATTCGATTATGGTTGGAAGTTGTCAATTCGCTACAGTAAAATAGAATTTACCTAATAGGAAAAACCGACTAAAACCCATGCAAAAGGCAATGGACAAACCAGTATCTCCAATCATGGCTAGGCGCCACGATGGCTGTTTTAGCGCGGGGTCGAAATCACCAGCCACCCTGACAGTCAGCCGGTTAGCCCAGCTGTGAGGAATTCTCGTGAGCGAGGATCCAGTCAGAAGCGGAATCACGATTCCTGTTCAGTCAATACCTACGTACTGCCTGCCTGGGTACCGATTTAGGGGATGGGTTCTCGCTCCCGTGTCAACCCCAGCTCTAGAGGCTCGACCAATACCAAGAACAAGAAAAGGCTGACCCAGGAGGAGGAGGACTCCCTGATTAACAAATATGGGATTCTCTTTGACAGGTCGCGCCTCCCTTCTCGGTGGCTGGCTGCGTATACTCCGATCTTCCACAAAATCCGGGAGATTGAAGGCGTAAGATATGAGGAGTATCGTGCGAGTTTGGGAACCTGCGCGCATAGGATTCAGCGAGTGCGGACCTTAAATCGGGTGCATAGACTCGTGCGAGATGTTTCTGACTGTCGAAAATCGTCTTTGCATGAGGAGGAGTGGAGAAGATCTACCGAACCTTATTTACTGCAGCATTTCGACAATGAAGCTACGTGGTAATATTTGGGACCCTCGTTATACTGAAAGGCATAAACTGACGTCGATCTCGGGACTCTAGTCAGTCGTGTGGTAATCGCGCCTGGGTCGCCGAATTCAGGATTGATCCGCCCTCTGCACCGGTGGCTACCAGTGGACATCATGCGACAATACCGCTGTGCGTCTGTAACCCGAATGAAATTGTTCAGAATGAGGTATGAGACATCACCTAAACTTGCCTGAAACCCCCGCCAATCAACCCATCTCATGGATTGCAAATAGGCGTTTGCTAGGCTAGACCGACCCTTTTTAAGTCGGGTGAGTATGCCCATTGAGGATGCTTCGTCACCGGTAGAAATCGGGGTCAGGAAACCAGACGTTGTCGTCGGGCTCAGAAAAACCCCCCAAGCCAGGGAGCTGCTAGATAAACTCTCGGGCATTACATACAGCCTTGCCAAAAATCAGGAGATGTTGTTCCCTTTCCTTGTTTTAGAGGCCAAGTCAGAGGTCGGCGGGCATGGATTTCGATCCATCGAGACCCAAACGGCGTTCCCCATTAGGACGTTGGTCAACATTCAGAAAAGCCTGAATCAGCATAGTGCGGTGACGAGGCAGCCGCTAGTGTGGTTTCTTGCGTATCAGGGGGAGATGTGGAGAGTATATGGCTGTTTCCCGGATGGTCGACTAACGGTAAGCCCCGGAGTGTACCGATCTCGATCCCTGCACGTCCTTGCTTGTTCTACTCTCCGTCTATCCTAGCTCCATAGAAAATGCTGACTCCTCCCCAGAAAGCTGTGCTGTTGTGGGACGGCGCAGTTGAGAACTATGATCATGCTCTGCAGCTCTATCTCATCGTTGACTTTATCTACGAGTGGGCGATTGGAGTATATCAACAGGAAATATTTACATCTCTTTCGGGTGGAACCAGTGTTGATATTTGGGGCTGCGGGCCGCCAGAAACTCCCATAAGCAACGCAATGGATGGTTTGACTGGCCTAGATCCCCCGATTGACCTAACTCGTGATGATCCTTCCCCCAACACCCAGGACTTCGAAGCCTTATCGTTATCGCGTTCATCAAGTGACATGCATATGCAGGATCTGGAGCTGGATGTGGCTATGGGTAACCAGAGCAGTCTCTCGCCGGTAACCGTGCCCGAGGTGCAAGCTGATGACTGGAGCACCTGTGCTGTTATTCGACATACGGATGAAGCTTTCCTCACGTTTCACCATCTGGAGCTCCCAGAAACTCGAATGGAATTAACTGCCATCCTAAGTTCAATTCAACCGAATCGCAGCCTACTTAATGCTGCTGCCAAAGTACTACTACACCTTTTGAACGTGGAAGATCCCATAATGGTGAACAGAGCACTCATCGGTCGGCTGGAGAATATATGGACTGGGGAAGCTACTCACACCGAGTCGTCGGAGGATGGCCCGGTTATAGCCCATATATCCTTCCGATCATATTTCAGGCCTAGTGATTGGAAAGTGATCAGGGCTCTATCTTGCATCACCGCATCAATACCAGCGATAAACGCCTTGGGGAGTATCGCCTACGACGGATATGATTCGTTACTGGGTGTCTCTATGCTGTCGATCTCTCATTTGACTGCTGACATTGCGTTTCCCCTGCGGCGCCTCTCGGGACAGGAATCAGCAGCAGCGGCATTACAGAACCTCTCTCTGACTCTTCAGAAGGAGAGAGGCGGCCACGGGTGTACATGGTTATCGACCAAGGAGAATGGCAGACATGTGAAAGAGATATGGAGTGGACTGGATACTCATACGCCATCAATCCCTTTATTTACTATCATGGTGTATTCTAGCTGTCTCACGACAATAAGACCAGCGGAGCTCCCCAATACCCAAAGCTCGCTGGGCTATGCAAAGCTGGGCTGGATGGCTCGGGTTGATGGTGCATTTATCTTGAAGAGACCCTCCACCTGGACGTCACAGTGCCCAAAATATTGTTTGGCTATTTTCGATACCTCTGATGTCACGGATGGCACTCGTATGGGTTCCAAAATTTTCCAGGCGATCGCCCATGGCAATTTCTACCAGGAAAGTGGCCATGGGGTCCAGGATGATGACCGCAGGGCTGTCGAGGATTGGGCTAATTTCCTCTTGGGCAGTTCGCGATGATCACCCTCTACGGGAGCTGGGCTGGAGAGAAATCGACATACAGCAGGTATTATATTTGTGTTATGTTATCTTCCTAGTGATTCTTCAAAGAATTTTTATGCAGCCCACGTGTCTTGCCTTGTGCCGTACGTCGTCAATCTGTATGTGATAGTATAACAACACCCTTGTTGACAAGCCGCAGATCATTATCGCCTGACACATTAGTGCATACGGGTACCTTGTAATCTACAAGCCCTAGACTTGGCTCATTAGAACCAAATAAGGCGGGTAACACACAAAGTTGCACTTCTTCACTTCCTTCAGGAACCTCAATGGCTCGGTCGCCGTTTTTGCTCTCGGGTTGCATCCAGTCTTTTGAGAATTCTGCAATGGGAGAGAAGAATACCAACGTGTATGTATGCGTACTTAAAAGTAGATCAACTTTCAGTCTAAGAGCAAGTTCAAAGATATCAACCAGGCCTTCATATACTAGATACCACTCATGTTCGTCTAAACCCCAGGTTGGGGGTTCACCCGCAGCAGACGGTTCCAGTGGATCTTGGAATACAGGAGCAAGGACATCTGAGAACCTTGTGGCAAGGGCACGCGCACGAACGGGGATCCGAATCTGTTGGTAGTCGAGGCTGGTGAAGATTGACTTGTGGGCGGCAAGGTCAAGGTTGCGCAAGGATGGTCTTTCCCCTAGTTCCCTATTAGTGTGACAGCATCTTCCGAGATTGTGTAGCTAAATTATACCTGTGAAAGAGAGATGGTGCCGATATTCCTCAAGTAGTATCGAGTTGCCCACAGCTCTTCGCTCGAAATCTTCATCGAAAACCCACTCGCACAACGCGGCCGCTGTTATGGCACACAGGGTCGCCCGGAGGCCCAGAATCTCCAGATCAGAAGCCAATGGCGTAGAGGATGGGGACCGCTCCCGGCACAAACCAAGGCAGCGATATATTAGTGAGGATAGGTCATTTGTGCCCTCCAACGGGGGTATATGGAATGTGCTGCCACTATCAAATGGTATTGTGAGGTTTTTAATCTCTGTATCAATGCTCCTTATTGCGGCTGCGAGATTAGAGTCGGTCTGTCCATGACTATCATTCACTCCTAACTGTAGAAAGGTGGCACTTTCCCTCGTTTCCTTGAGTAGACGCTCAAGAGATATGATTCTCCTTTGTTGGTAGGCTAGTGTGGCGGCGACACTGTCCTCTCCGAGCCTCTGGTTCGTCTGTGACAGAGCATACTGCTGTGAGAGTGCAGTATCAGAGATTTCCTCATATTGCTGTTGAATTTTGGATAGCTCGCGGCTGGTATGTTCATGTATCGCACTTGATTCCTCCAGGCGAGTCCTGAGACTGTCAATTTCCTTCAATGCCGTGTTGAGCTTTTGGGGGAGTAACTCCCCCTCTGGTCTCAACAAATCATTCCCGTCTGTATCTGAGTCCTCGGGCAAAACTATTTCTGGCAACTGGGTGGAATTTGTGGTCGTAGGTGACTCTGCCTGATCATAACCAGCGGCGTCATCGGTATCAGGTACTGATCCATCATGAGAAGGTGGACGTGTCTCGGGCCATGGGGTTGATCCTTCACGTT
This sequence comes from Aspergillus conjunctus, assembly GCA_027569095.1. Lineage (NCBI taxonomy): Eukaryota > Fungi > Ascomycota > Eurotiomycetes > Eurotiales > Aspergillaceae > Aspergillus > Aspergillus conjunctus. Next base: position 62,572 of record JAPDEL010000051.1, on the reverse strand, counting down.
TAACACAAGTCTCACCGGCGGATAGGTGGCTCGTCCCCCGGCGTCTTCTCTTCGCTGGTCCCCTGCCTTCAGGATTTAGCGAGACAACAACACCAACCAGGCTATTTCTCGGCGCCGGGGTTGCCGATGACACGAAGGCTCGACTACTAGTCGAGACACTTCTTCTCGCCTCCACGTAGGAACCGCGCTGCGCGACCTCGGAGTATGTTTGTGCTCTCTGGGGGGTGTATCGGAGATGACGGTCCTGTGCTTGCATGATCTGCGCGTCCTGGTGATCCTGTAGCTGGGTTGCATATTTCTTGATCTCCCGGCTGTCCAGACCTTTCAGGAGGCTACTGCCCTTGCGGAAGACGCTCTGCCGGGCAGCTTTGGCTGCAGGTTCGGCTCGCTCAAGTTCCCGTAACTTTGCCTCAATGGCGTCAAGGCTGAATTTCTTTCCGCGCGTGTTTTTCAGATGGTTCACAATGGACTGCTTTATCACATGCTTGTCATCTGTATTTTTAAGAGAGAAATCCAGACACCCGAGCATCCGATTGACGTCTTCCGTCTCCCACTGCGGCTCCGGCCCCGGTTCAACACGGGTTCTTTTGGCCTTCGATCTCTTGCGGCCCATGGTTGCGGGAATCCTAATTCTTGGTGGAGACTGAAACTTCGAGCCCGGGGTTCGGTGCGTGACAGGAAAGCGAAATATGGTGAGTGTCCTGTCGTTAGGGGACACGTCGGCGTCTGGTCAGCAGAGGAATCCCCGCTAAAATTAGGTAAGGGACGAGCCGTCGCTCCTAGTCTGTTCCTCCAACCCACCCCCCCGTTTCCCGCAGAGGCTTTTGATTGGATGTCCAAACAACCTCGATATGCTCCTCATTTCCCACAGGTTCAGCTCTGTGGGCTGTAAGCGCCCGGCATTCCGCACGCCCACTTGTGAGTCTACCCTCAGGGCGCCCTCTTCCACCTGACGTTGTTCGCTTCTGCCTCGCCTCCTGGAACGTAGCATTGTCAAGGTAAGCGTGCACCTATCTGTGCGCAATTGAGAAAAGCGAACACTGGAGAATACGTGAAGACTCGGCGTGACAGACCCGGACATGACTAGACGCTCCCCTCCATCCTTCGGAGGAGCCCAGGCAGTCTCCTTCATTCGCGCTTTTACCGACAGAACGACGCCAGACGCCGACCTGCGTTCCAGGCGATTTATTGTTGGACTCGACTTTGGAACCACCTTCTCCTCTGTCTCGGTCCTCTGTATCTATGATCACCTGCGTGATGGCGAGCTGCACCCGAGTCAAATCTGGAGTGTCGCGAGTTACCCAGAGGCGCCATCGGCTCATAATGACAACAGGACAGATGTGCCCACAGAATGCTGGTATCCCTCCGGCGCCCCAAATCGTGACCCCGTGAGCCACCTCCCCATGACCTTCCACAACCCTGCCTCGAGGAATCGCCCATCCGAAAACGTTGCTCCCCAAGACGGCAATAGATACGCCTGGAATAGCGATGTTATTGAGGTCGATGACACCGATCCCATGGACATGGACGAGCAGCTGGATGAATACTACTGGGGATACGAAGTTCGGAAGGCAATGAGACTGCAGGGGGTAGACGCGACGGACCCACGGCGACTTCGCAGATTTAAATTACTTCTAGATCGAAGCGAAGTCACCCGAGGCCTACGAGAGCAACTAGAGCCGGTCGTCCGCCGTCTCGAGGACGAGGGGGTTATCGGTGCTCTACGAGAAACCGATATCATAGCAGACTTTTTGGAACGACTGTTCCGACACGCACGAGACCAGATGGTCCCTCGGCATCAATACAACGGGGAACCAGTGGAATTTGCTCTGTGTATCCCGGCAATTTGGACCCGACAGGCTTGCCGTAAGATGCAGACGGCCATGACCGTTGCTTTACACCGGACGGGGTTCATTACGACGCAATACCATGATGTTGACAGTTTGTTTCTCGTGCATGAGCCGGAAGCGGCATCTGCCTATGTGTTGGCCCACTCGGATAATATTATGGTATGTGCCCACGCCCTCATTTCGTAGTTCATCTGAGGTTACATTTAAGAGCCCACTTACATATATGTTCTAGGTATGCGAATCCTTTGTCCTCCTTGACGCTGGCGGTGGGACTGTTGATGCGGTTACTTATAAAGTTGCATCCACCGGTCCACTGAAGCTGGAAAGGGAGGCAGTCGCTCCCGGGGGTGAGTAGGATTTTGTAAACGATCCGGGCGCCGTATTCCATAGAGCTCACATAGATTAGGTGCTCTGTGCGGCTCAACCTACCTTAACGAGGCCTTCGAGAAGTTGGTGAGAGGCCGACTTGAGGGGGAAACGTATCTTTTCAACATCGAAAGAAAAATTGACCGGATCATGGACGACTTTGAGAACGATACGAAGCGAAATTTCAATTCATCCAATCTTCGCTGGAGAGGAATATTTGAGATTGATGGGTTAAGACAGAATGCAGACAAAAAGTTCAAGAACAACAGGATGGTTATTGATTGGTCCGTCTTGCCCCCCCCAACACGGTATAACCAAACCACATTTAGACCATGGCTAACAGCCCTCGTCTGCGCCCTGTCTTAGGCATGACATGAACGGTGTATTCAAGAGCTGTCTAGAGGGAGTATCAGGCTTGATGCTCAGTCAACTCGAGGAGGCTGAACAAAAGGGGGTTTCGGTCACGGTGAGGCGAGCCGCCGCAAGAGCCTCATTGCCAAAACTAACCCAGTGACCAGAAAGTCATTCTTATTGGCGGCTTTGCGGCCTCTCCAAGCCTCATTCATCACATCCGCCAGCAACTCAAGGTATACAGCGTAGCCAAGGACCGGTCTGTGCAACTGATGCGACCCCCAAGCTTTCCGTGAGTACAACGCAAGATTCACAATTGACCTCCCCAACCACCTTGCAAGAAGCCTCCAGGTGGAGGACCAAAGTCCGATAAGAACATGCTGATGGATAACAGCGGCACTGCGGTCGCGTCTGGTGCGGTTCTGAGAGCGTTACGAAAGGAAGATGCGCCCGCTCGGACAACCTATTGCAGCTACGGGCTTCTGCGAGATGAACTGTATGACCGGAGTAACCCCGCGCATGTTAAGCAAAAGCGGCTTTCTGCGAGGGACGAGCATGACGGGCGGCCATATATCAGGAACACCATCTTTTGGTTCGTGAATAAGGTTCGTCTCCCAAAGTTCCCTCCAGATGTCGGAGCAATGAGACTCATATCTACTAAAATAAGGGGGATACTCTGGGCCCTGGCTGGGAGTGCATCATTCCAGTGGCTTATAGTTTTTCTATGACCGAGGAACGGTTTCTCTGTGAGGAGGAGCTTTGCGTATCTGACGGGAGCCATGAATCTCACTATACACGAGACCACCGCTACAACAACGGTATGTGGCTCTGCTCCACAGCTTCTATGTATTGTATTACAAAAATATGCTAATCCTAGAGCTGTATTTTTAGGCTGGGAGGAAGCAGGTAAGATTATTGTGGACATGACAGAGCTCAGGGATAAGGGCCTCGTTCACTCCGTGAAACCGGCTGGTAAAACAGGCAAAGAACATTACTTGATAGAATTCGACCTTGTCATCGCCATGGATGGCCTAAATTTACGAGTCGAAGCGCGTTACCCACGTGGGTCGACAAGTGAAGAAAGTGTCAAACAGCGAGGCAGAATCTGTATCTCAACGGCATTTCTACAAGATACCGGGTGAACATACCTCTACTGCGCAGAAGGGAGAGGGGCCGGGGCTGTTCATACAATACTGGGCGGTGTGCACACCCTTCTGCTCAGCTGACCTGTAGGTAGTATAAGTGAGGAGTTAACTTGCATTCTTCCTCTTGCCCTTAGATACTACCAAGACATGTCACTAGCTAACAAAACTCAAGTTAATGAGAAAGTAGCTGGTTAGCATTGCAATTGAAAGAGCTTTGACTGCAATTGTCTTATCTATGTCACTGATTAGGAAGACCTGGATTTTATACCAAGTTATCAAAACAGGCTACATGAGTGCGAGAAGAGATGAAGAAAGGCGGTGTGCCTATATAACAACATATTGGGGCCCGAACACGATGATTCTCTAAAGATTTTGAACAATCTGGTCACAGAATTAATGTGATAAGGGAGGTACAGCAATGGCGAGGCAACCCTCCTTACATTACTTGAATCCCGGTCAAATACTGCTAGGAAGCGACTCCTGGACTTAGAAGTTAAACACAATCTTGAGTTCAGCACAGAATGATCTTCCGAAAATACTGAGAGAGGTACTGAATTTTAAAGGCAATACATTGGATATCGAACCAGGGGGGATACCCAGGACGGAAAGACTGCTGGGTAGGGTTAAGCCTCAACAGGGCAACTACGCCGGCGGGGAGGTTGGAAACTATATGAGGAGGCTCTCGGAGAGACACATGTTTTCAAGTTAGAGGCTATGGACTCACTAGCGGACGTACTCCTGAAGCAAGACAAATTTGGCGACTTGTCTGGCCTTGTTCGTTCAACAAGTGATTTATGGGAAGAACAAGGCTTCTGGAATAGTGGGCAGGAGTTCACTGAGGAGTATAAATATTCTGGAAGGACTTTATTACAGCAGCTTAAGTGTAATGAAGCAGAGAATCTGATTCTTGAAAGTCTATAGCTTTAGTAAGGTAAGTATTACCCTTAGACTATAATATTTGCATGATATAAATAGCACAGGAAGCATAAAGCAATTACCTCGTTATAATTGGTCAAGGTGGGTGACCACATGGGAATCCTAACTGTTATATATTTCTTTAACTTTTTTTTTTTCTATTTTGGTCTATTTCTGGGAGGCCTGACTGACTCCAAAGCCATCCGAGCCCGATCAATTGCCAGAACGATCGATTCTGGCTGTTGTGCCGAGAATCCGTAGACTTAATTCGAGCCAATGGTTCAGAGGAGGAGTTGTTAGATTATCCGGCAATAAGTTCGGTCGATCCCGTGGCTATGCACACTCTACCTATAAGTACTGGCTGCAAGAAAAAAAGACAATCCTTGTCCTCTCGAGCTCTATTCTTCTGTAACTGGACCTCTAAAAATGAGTACAAACGAAGAAATATATCCTCTGGGGAGAGATAACAAGGAGTCAAGCCGGTATTTGCTCCCCCGCTCTCCGTGGGGATTTACTAACACCGGGATTAGCTTGAACGTGCAACACGAGTTGTTCAAGGACATTATCGGTGGCCTTGTGGATGATTCAATACCACTCGGTAGCGTTTCCGCCGTCGCAGATGTTGCGACAGGGACGGGGTAGGTTTCGTGGCCCGTAGACTTCTGCGCCTGTGTTGACTTCGGACCAGTGTCTGGCTTCAGGACCTCCGTCGATCACTGCGGAGTAAGGGGTCAGATCAAGGCATTACCTACACCGGCTTCGACATCTCCGACGACCAATTCCCCATGGACCCGGACGGCATCTCCTTTGCCGTCCACGACATCCTCAAACCATTTCCAGAAGAGCACCAAAACCGCTATGACGTAGTCCATGTCAGGCTGCTCGTCGCGGCCCTAGGCGACTCTCAACTAAGAGATGCTATACTTAATCTCATTACCCTGCTAAGTACGCCATCCTTTACCTCCCTATCATGAGGTCTGGCTAAATAACCTGTACCTAGAACCTGGAGGCTATCTGCAGTGGGTCGACTTGGATTACTCTGACTTACGGGCCGGACTAAACAATGAGAACCGCAGAATCACCCAGTTGGGCGAACCCTGGGTGGATTTCGTCAAGCAAAACGGCCTCTCCGTGTGCGCTCCGGGGACCATCTGCTCGTCACTCAAGGAAGCCGGGATGTTGGACGTTCGTTGGAACCCCTTTGATCTTATGGCCCGTCCTGACATCAACCTGCGGGTGCGTAAATGGCAAGAGACATTTTTCGTCAATGTTATGCCCATGCTGCTCCTCAGGACGGGGCAGGCGGCCAGTGCCGAGCTGGCTGCCGCGAGAGCCGAGGAGCTCCTGGGAGAGTTTCGAGAATGTCTTGATCGAGGCCAGCTTTTGGATGTGAAAGTTGGGAGTGTTGTTGCCCGACGGCCGGCCCCCGTTTGAGACAGATGGGAAGCTGGGGGTTTATATGAGTGTCATTTTGTCTGTTCGCTGCAGCTGATTAGTAGTTTATAATATACCATGCCTTTGTCACAGCCTCATTCCCGGACACCGCCCTCAACTTCTCTCCTGCAGCCTGAAGCGTCCGCGCAGAACACGAGGCTCGAACAGGAACAGACAGTCTCACTCATGTCTCTGTCTCTGAGAATCTCTGGCACGGCCAAGACAAAATGGCCCCCACCCTTGGCAGGCGACCCCAAACGTCATTGCCTCTCGACTGGGAGTCCCCCAGATTTCACATTGTAAATTGCTCAAGGAACAAGTGACCCTGGTAGTAAATTAGTTCCAAGAATTTATAGACGCAATGGTGGCCCCTCGAGCCTGGTCGGAGGAAGCTGGAGGCCCAATCGACACCTGGTGGCCGCCTTAACTTTGGCGGAAACACGATACCGAATCGGTCCGGCATGATCAAGTGTTCATACCAACTTAGTTCCAATGATGTGTTCCGCCTCCTGGATACCGTAAATCCAAACTCGCAAGGTGTTGTGTTGGGCACAGCCAGGCGTGGTGGTTCTGTCGAGGTGAAGATCGATTGGTTGACTCTCGGACGGTCATGCGATCCACGGATTATCGCAATTCCGCGCCGGGAGCGATTCAAGGAAAAAATAAGTGAATGAGGAAGGGTTCACTACTATGTAAGCTGGTGCGCCGCTTATATTTTCCTCACTCCTCCGGGGCGCCCGAGACGGAGCCCCAAACCTAAGCTGGTTGGAGACATCTCACGCGAGAGCCAAGTGTCCACGCCAAAGGATGGTATGACAAAGCGATCGATTGGTATCTCGCCGGGATCTAGGCCCGACCCGAGTCATGCGGGGACACCTGAGAGCCTGGAAGCTGGTTATTTTTGTCGCCACCGTACCTGATCGATCATCGGACCCGACGAACTGGGGTTGACATTTTTCTCGCTTGTGCGGCGTGGAGAGACCAGTGGCGGCACTAAAGCATTATTGCACCACGAAAACCCGCGGGTTCGTCGGCTATTCTGTCCTGGAAATTTAGCGGCCAATAGCCTAGGAAAGTGGCGTCCATGCTTCCAAATCTCTTGACGAGCAATGCAGGGTTGAGGAAAGCTCGTCCCGAGTGTGGCGGAAGGGATTTCCAGTTTATAAACAGTCCTCGCAGGGCCAGAATGGGGAGGTCCTCTGCGCATCGTGAAGCTCGGGAGGGTTTTTTATTCTTTACACTCGTTTCTGGTCGTCCCGCGTTAACTCGCCGCAATGCTCTGGGCTGCTCTGTTACTACCACTAGCAGCCAGTGCTCTGGCCTTGCCCAATCCTGCCCCCAAGAAGCAGCAGCCCGAGGGTACATGTCGTCCGCACAATGATGTTCTCGACAGGCTGCGTGGCGAGCCCGCCGCCGTTCCATTCTGCTGTGATCTGCTGCATCTGCCATCCGAGGTCGTCACGCAGACAAAGACCGTGGAACCGCGTCCAACAACTGTCAAGACGACGCAAACAGTGCGCGATGGGTATAATGGCAAAACCACCCAGACAGAGACACGGGACATAACCTCGACCATCGTGGAGAGACCGATCACCACGACTGTCACTCGCTATACCACCGAGACCCAGACCCACCCAGTTGTCGAGACGGTCACTAACTACTACACCGCGACTATTACGGATGTCGCTACGGAGTTCCTCACTCAGCCTGTCTTTGAAACGACCACGAGCTCGATAACCAATTTTATCACGGACTCCCTCACCAATATTATCACTCAGTTCACCCCTACTACCGTCACCGACTGGACAATTGAGACCAGCACTGAGACATTGACCAACACCATCACCGACTACAAAACCGCATTCGTTACTGATTACTTCACGGTGACCGAGACAGGCGTTATCACCAACACGATCACTGACGTGGAAACACAAGTCGTGACCAACTACCATACAGAGACCCTCACTCTTTCCTTTACCGATACCTTTGTTACGACAGCGACAGACACCGTCGTTTCGACTGCAACTAAGAACGTCGAGGCCACGCATACTGAGACGGAGGTGGTGACTGCCATTGAAACAAGCCTGGAGACATTCACAAATGATGTCTTGACCACCATTACCGACTACACCACCGCGACCATCACGACAGTAGTAACAAGTGGTACCACCGTCACGACCACCGCCATTGTGACCGTAGTTGCTCCGATCAAACGTGGCCTTGTTCCCGAACCGCGGCCTGCTCCTGCGCCCGCATTCCCCACTCCTTCGGGCCTGAAGGATATTCCTGCCAGTGCTCTATCCTCGGCTTGTTCTGAATTGAAGATTGATGGCTGTACCTCAACCGCATTCGCTACGACAACTCTCCCTACCCCCACAGTACGTCATGTCCAAAGCCTTGGCTATCTGGTTTCTCTCTAACATCTTCACAGACCACGGAGACAGCGACGACTTACATCCCAGGGACCGGCGTGGAAACGGTATATGTTACTATCTTCCACACTAAATATGTCACTGAATGTTCCACCGAGACCTCCACGGCACTCCTGACTCACACCGAGACTGTCGATTTGCCAGAGACTACGACCGTCGGAGTAACGGACCTCGTAACCTCCTCGATCACTTCTACCCTTACTGGTCTCGTCACTAGCACCGTGATTGAATACCATATCATCACTCTGACCGAGTCTGTGACTGTTGACCTGACCACCGAGGTGCCCACGGCCACAACTCTCGAACTCACCTCGGTCGAAACAACTTCGGTAACAGCGGACGTAACGACAGACGTTACAGAAACTTCAATCGTTGACCTCACTACCGTCGAGTCCATCACTCAGACTACCGATCTAACGATCATCCAGACGGTGACCCAGACCGCAGATATCACCGATGTCGACACAATCTCCCTCACAGCCACCACAACTCAAACCACAACCGTCGAGGAAACCTCCATCTCAACCATCACAGCCACGTCTTCCGTAACGGTGACAGCCACCATCGACACAACCATCGCCACTACCCTGCCCACCACCATCGATGTGACCAGCACAGCACATATCACGCGGACTGTCGACGTGACAGTCACCCAGACCGTCTCAACCACAGACACCGTCACAGTCACCTCGACCGCCACCGCCGCCCCAACCTGCGGCGTCAACCTCCTCCAGAACCCCAACTTTGGCGACTCAATCGAGACGGGCGGCTCCCTACCCCCCTGGACCTGGTCACCCGGCGCAAACGGACGATACTCCTTCGTCAGGGGCAGCAACGTCCCTATCGCATTGAACATCTACACCAACACGCCCGGTGCCAGCACCGCCTCCATCTCCCAGGTGATCTCCACAACCCCAGGGCGGGTGTACACCGTGAGCTGGGCCTACTTCACCTCGGGAGGCACCACTGCCTCGGCCTTGTCCTGCACCGTCAATAATTCGCTTGGAAGCGGCACGGCGGTTTCGATCGCCGCAAACAGAGGCCAATGGCTCAGGGCTTCCTTTAGTTTCCCTGCGACGTCAGCCACGACTCTGTTGTCCTGTAGGCTGACTACCAGTATATCAGCAGCGGTCTATGTGTCTGAGTTCCAGGCTACTTTACCGTGCTGATTGGATTGCGCTGAGCTAAGCAGGCAGATGGAGCGGAACCATCCGGCTTGGACTTTGTATATATTTAATTTTTAGTTATAATATTACTTGGTAATTACTAACTTGTCATAACAAGCGCACTTGGAGCACTTGTGCATATACTTTCCATCAGGTTTACAACGACAGCAGTCACTAGGACGTAATCATTAGAAGCTGTAGGAGGACCATGAAGTAGAACAAGAGATAAATTAAGATTAGATAGTAAGAAGACCATTACAGGGAAATATCTCCCGTAAGAATATAAAATATATCATGAAACCTAAGCAACGGAAAGTTCGCCCTCATTCTGACCACTTCATTCACACACGGAGAGAGTAGGATATCCCCCCTGCAATGCAATGACAGAATGTCTTGAATCATTATAAAAATAAAAAGAATAATAATACATAATTTCCTGCGGAGAAAATAAAAATTACTCTGGACAGAAACAAAAAGATCAGTTGGCTTCAGGGAGCTTCACAGTAATCTTCCCCGATTCTTCAATCAGGGCATCCGCCCCTGATTGAGACTCCACCATCTCGATTAGAGAGTATATGGAGCATGGAAGGTATGCTGGGACACTGATTTTCACTTTTGTGAAGGAGATGAGGAGTAGGGATGTTTGGACAGCTTTTTTGTATCTCTTTTTGTAAAAAAAAAAAAAAAGAGAGAGAGGGAGAGGCATGAAATTGTGACTGCGGATGAAGAAGAAAAAAAGAAAGGAAACGAAATCGGGGGGAAATGAATCGGATATATAGACGGGCTCTCCTCGATGATCACTGCTCGGCGCGAAAGCTTCTGGCGCTTCAATGGCGCACAGCTACGAGATGACTATGTCTTTACAAACGGCGAGTCGCCCTGAGGGCCAACCGCATCTTCAGGGGTTTCCCCCTCCTGAGTCGTGTTTTCAGCACGGACGCTATCAGTATGTCCTAAGATATAACGCCACGTCCGAGACATAAACCATGTTACCGTTGCAGTTGGGATCTACCAACATATTGTACGAGGAAAGGAATAGAAAGCGGCGAGATAGATGCTGCCCGAGGCATAAGCACAATATGGCTTGGAATACTCCTCCGAAATGTTAACATTGTGACGAATGAAGGAAAAAACTTATTTTGCATCTAAGACTCATTTTCTTTCCCATACCGCACGATTCGGAACCTGTTGTTGTATCTATTTATTGTGCGGTCTATAGCAAAGATAACTGCTAACTGCTCCAAGTTGCGCTTTACAGGCTCAACTTGGCTACTCAGCGTCTCCATCCTCATTCATTACCGCAATATCTATATTTGGCTGGCCGACATCATTGCTCTTTCCTAAGGTACGGAATTGAAAATGGCCTTTCAGGACTCTTGGGCTGGAGATCCTCAGCTTCATACCACCTCCTTACCACCTTGATGTTGAGAGATCTTTGGTTTTTCACGCTGCTAATACCATAATGAGCTCCTCTAGTGCGCAAGCCACCCCTAGGCCCGGATTTCACGCTGTCAGTCGAGCAACAGGAACCGACATGTCGTACAGCGACCTCGCGTTTGTCACGGCTCACCCTCCCGACATTCCCCCTAGAAGTCGCATCGTTGCAGTGTGCGCAACGGACGATGAGGATGACGCTGCCTCCCCGGAAAATGATGGGTGGTTTTTAAGTGACTTTTACTTATTCCACCACTTATTTCACCCTGTTTGTACGCTGCGGGCATTTGATTGGTTGTCGTTCATCACTAACAATCATCATCGAATCTAGACACTCATACGTCGAGTCAAGTTTGGTTAACTAGCCTTGAGCCGGGGTACCTGGTCGACAAATATGGTGAGTATGCCCACGGGGACACCCGAAAGGGGCGCCGTGTTGTCCTGGAGCGCAGCTTGCTTTCCCAGGTTGAAACAGCGGGGAACATGCGGGTTGTGCCACACAACATCCTGCTCGAGCGATTTGTGAAGACTGCGGAAGAGCAAGCGGGCTACGCGCGCCGAGACGACCAACAGCTGATAATTCTGATTTTTGGCCATGGCAAAGAACAGACTGGAGATGTTGTTTTTAGCTCTATACGTGATGATGTTATTCTTCCTATGGACTGGCTACAGCGAGTCCTCCCAACAGGCACCAAAGTAACGTTGGTGCTCACATCCTGTTACTCAGGAAACTGGCTCATTCAACCGAAGCTGGGCCACAGAAGGACGCTGAATGTTACTGGTATTGTCGCATCGGGGCCCGACGACGAGACGAGATCTTGGTCCATCAGTCGAAGCGCAGGAAGGGCATGTGGGAGCACGATAGCCACAGCCATTCTGAAAGAGCTCATCCGAGTGGAGCAGGCGGCAGACACCGATGAAGCGCCCCAGAACCACCCGAGCTACGTCAACCTGGCCGCCTCAATCTACGACAGAGCCAGGAGCCTTGACACATTCTTCGCCGACCAGAACGTCCACTTCTCAGCCCAAGATGACGACTGGGAAGCCCACTGGAGGGCCCGTATTGGGACGCCTCTGGTGCAGTTTAGGTATAGGTGGGAAATGCTCAGAAAGATTCCGCCCAGCGGAGCTGACACTGGCGGATCGGGAGCGAGTCTCTCCAACCGGCGCCTGGGGTCCTTGAAAAGGGACCTCCACAAATTTGCCGCCGAGTATTTTGCTGCCAAGCCAGGTAGAGGTAGTTCGGGAGGGAATGTCGGGCTGCATGGAAGCCTCAACCAGTTTCTCCATTTTAACAACCCCCGCTATGACACCATCAAAATGGTCCAGAAGATGCTGGATAAGGTGATATTTCGGTTGAATATGATGAAGGAAGCCGACGAATACATCAAGGCTATGGGGCTAGAGTTTCCCAGCTGCTTGGGATATTCAATCGAGGATCAGCCTCGTCTTGACGAGAATATGCAGGCCAAAAGGTCGTTTGCTTGGAATTGTCTCACTCACGCGCAACTCTTTTCGTCCGGAGTTCCAGCGAATATACCCTCATTCCACAAACCCTGGGCCTTCTTATCTATTGCACTCGCACAGAAATGCCAAACAGAGAACGAAATCGAGCAGCGTGTGGAGAAAGCGCTTGAGTGTACGTGATAGTTTCCCTTTACTTGCTCTCCCCTGTTGTTGGGCCGTGTGTTAACGTTCTCGCTGTAGGGAGAAAGGTTCGAAACTATAACCTGCTGCCACATGTTCAGGCATACAAAATCATGAATGACAGTGATATAAGGGCCAAGTTGAGGGCATGCTTTACCAGCTTGAGGGCCGTAGGCCATCAGCTGCATGTTAAAGCCGAGGCATGGACTCCCAGTCACCGGGGATATAGCTCGGTTCCAGATGATGACATCCCGACCTTCTAGCTACTTGGATACGTCGAGGGAAAGGCCCGCATATGGGGGGTAAATTTCTGGTGGTTGTTGAATGGAGGTCCCGTGGACTCCGGTTGATAGCTGGAATCTCACTGCTGGTATTTGGATCTGATGTGAGCTCAGGTCTCGCTTGGTGTTCCTTACTTGCTGGACTCCGGATAGAATCTAGCGAGGAATGCATATGCTTCCAGGCAGAAGGGCTCGACGTTATGCATGAATCAGAATTAGAAAATTTAGCTTTCCAACAGCCTTATCCTCTGCCCCTTTCTCTCTGTACGTAGCCTTGCCAAGATGCATATTAACTCCAGCCTCGCATATCTGTCAGCCATCTGTTAGGCTTAATGTATGAGATGAGGCTCTGTGAGCCTTGCTACCTCGCTCAGCTCCTCTTATCAGAATTGCCCGATGCAGTCTTCCAACCAATACGATTCCCCACAACCTGGAGCAAACAAATTGACTCGACCCATGACCATTTGCTAAACCCAGGAAAGTCACCCTACGCCGTCATTCATTAATCTCTATGGTCATGTGTCTAGATATATAAATTTCAAAGCTTCTTCCCTCATCCTTTCCGTTCAAACACTCAAAGCTCCTCCGTCTGATCTGAACCCACCACAGAAAAGCCTGGTCATCAGGGGTAAGATACACCCACTGCCTCAAAAAAGAAACCATTATAACTAAAGATCTTTATGGATAGTCTCCTACCTCTCACCGCGATGTGCTACAACATGATATCGTATACGTGCGGTCACACACGCAAGTCACAGTCAACCATCTGTGACTGCGACGAACAGAAATCGGATATGAACTCCAGCTTTAAGTGCAAAACCGGCTGCACGGGGTAACGAAACACAGCCAAAGCTTCTCGATGTCCGGGAGCCTCACTGGAATACTCTGGATAATGTAGGGGGCAAGAAGATAGTCAAGTTTGGGATTTTTTGTACCGTCAATGTATTTAGCTTATCCCTAGTGCAACCAGTAACTCACTAAATCTTCCTAAACTGCTTAACAAGAGGAGAAACATTGTAGATATATCGGCCTTGTAGTTATTTGAGTTGAGATTAGCAGAAATGAGAGGGGGGGTGTATTTCCTAGGCAGTTGTGCTCTCTGCATTATTATGACTAATATCTAATATGCACCCCAATTGGATTGGACAGGTCTCCCCACACTATACCCGTTCGGGTAATCAAAAAGGCGTGAGGGATCAGCCCAAAAAGCTGCTGAGAAAGAGAATAGATGACATTTTATCTCTTTGGATTCCCCAAGTCTCCTTTCTTCAGCCTAAAAGAACTAAACATGTCCTGGGATGAACCCCACATTCACCGTACTGGGGAAAATGAGGCCGTTTTCGACCTAGAAATGCAGCCGGGAAACGATGACTGGATACAGTTCACGACCCTCGAGGAGCTGCCATCCGAGTTGATTATCGGGCGACCTTTATCGCCTGAAAGCGATATCTCCTGCATTAGTAGACAAACTGAGCAGGCCGTTTGTTCGCACAGTCAATCTCCCGCCCCCCGCACCCTAGACACGCAACATCCGGGCGTTGAGTCATGGTCCGACCTCGACCCCCTTCAGCGCTGGCGTAATTCCCCTCCGGAAATCGAACCAGCGTCTCTCCAAGCCATCATAAATGCAGTAGCCAACGGTAGAGAGAGCAGCAACTCCAGCCCAGGCTCATTCAACCCCTTACCCCCAGATCAACCCGATGCTAGATCTCAAACATCCTCAAACCACGTTGGACGCGCACGATCCAGTAGCTCAGGGTCGTCCGCCTACAGCTTCAGCTCCAACAATAGTCAAGGCTCCTTTCATCGATTCTACGTCAACGGCGGAGCAGGGCGTCGCCGTCGCCGTCGTCAATCAAAGCCCACGACCTCACTATCTACGCCACGGAAAACCACCACAGAAGACAAAAGACCGTACCAATGCACGTTCTGCACCGACACATTCCGTGCAAAGTACGACTGGACCCGACACGAAAAGACCCTCCACCTGTCTCTTGAACGGTTCACCTGCGGCCCCTCCGGCTCAACCTACCTCGACCCCGCCGATGGAACCGAGCGATGCGTCTTCTGCGCCGAGCCCCATCCCTCAGAGACTCACATCGAGTCACACAACTTCAACCGATGCCAAGAAAAGCCCACTAGCTTTCGAACCTTCTACCGGAAGGACCATCTCACGCAGCATCTCCGTCTCGTGCACGGCGTGTCTCGGTTCATGCCCGCAATGGAGGGCTGGAAGTCCCAGGTAAACAACATCCGCTCCCGCTGCGGGTTCTGCGATGAGAGCTTCGAGCTCTGGACAGAGAGGAACGACCATCTCGCCCGTCATTTCCGGAAGGGAGCCTTGATGAAAGACTGGCGGGGGCCGCGCGGGCTCGATACGTCTACAGCGGTGGCGGTGGAAAACTCGATGCCGCCTTATTTAATCGGGGCCGAGTCGAAGGGGATAGAGCCGTTTAGTGCGTCTCGACTGCCTCGGCAGGACAACTGCCCAAAGTCTCAGATGGAGACAGGGGAGCTGTCTACAAGGCCAACACCTTTCGAGTATCTTACCTCCCGCCTCGCGAGCTTCGTCGACGAAGTCCACGCGCTCAACGGGACTGTCACGGACGAGATGCTACAGAGGGAAGCTCGCTGCGTCATGTACGGCGATGACGATCCCTGGAACCAAACCGCCGCTGATAATCCCGAGTGGCTGAAGCTTTTCAAGGAGGGTATGGGACTAGTGTCAACGGGCGAACAGTCTAGCCTTCCTCTTCCTTTCTCACAGGGCCCACTGGAGCCGGATATCTTTGCTGTGGATGACATCCCTGCGAATCTATTCGACACGGCCGTCCATCCGTCTACGGCTTGGTCCTTGCAGAGCCCGGAGTGTCTTGCTGAGTATCGGCAGGGTCGTCCAGGGGTATGTCCTTTCGGGGGTCTTGAGAAACAGGGGAGGGATATCGTGACCGAACCTCTATCTTTCATGTAATATTTTTTTTCTTTCAATGGGTATAATGTACGTGGGGTTTGGAGTAAGCTCGACAATAATTTCTGTTGAGTCACCCCTCATAAATTTAAAAATGGATTAAATTTACTCCACTATACAAATCGATATGTGTTATTGTGGTGGATATAGAGCCCCGATTCCCTCTTTAACCATTTTCTATTTGACCAACCAATCTCGTTGAACACAACACAGCCTCAATCCCTAGGTCCTAAAGCCCTTTTCTCCACAAAATTCCCCTCGCAAGTCTCAATAATACGAGCCACAGGAGACCAAGCCAACACGAAACACGAGCGAACCTCTTGGCAGCAACTTTCAAACAGCTGATCGTCATAACCACTATTTTTCCTTTGCATCACCAAACAATCCTTTTCAGAGTAAACATGAGGATCTTAGACCTCCCCACCGAAATCCTCTACGACATTCTCGGACATGTCACCCCTAGCTGGCGATGGGGATGGCGCTGGAAAGACCGACGACAACGGATGCTCGCCCGGGAGGACTTGATCTGGTTTCTCAACCTCCGTCTGGTCAACAGTAGGTGTATTCCTTCCTATTCCCGGGATCGCGTGACTAGATTCTAACATGTTCCGCGCAGAACGATTTGACGATCTCGTGATTAGCCACGTCCACGCCGCGATCAGGGCAAAGCAGCTGCACCGAGACTTGGCAATCCGAAGAGGACCAGCGACGGCCTCAACTATTGCAATGGCGAGACGATTGCTAAGGGCGCTGGTCGATTGTGATCGTGCGGAGAGTAGCTACTCGCTTGTCAATACGATCATTGGCGGGGTGGATGGGGCAGTAGGGTTTTTCGCGGGGGGTGGATCTAACAGGGACAGTGAAGCGCTGCGAACAATCTACGCCAATGGAATGATAGCGGTGTATGTTGGGGTTTTAGGAACCGATATGATGCTTTCTATTTTGGAGAACTCTCTCGGTGCTGACCTTGACAACCTCAAGAAACACGAGTGGCGGCATGCCGCGTTGATGGCCGCCGCGTATCTCGGTCGAATGGAGGATATGAAGCAGCTAAATGCGCCAGGACTAGATCTCAATTCGGACCCGGAGAATAATAAGTGGCTATATCCACCTCTCATGGCTGCCGCTTTGGGCGGACAAGAGGAAGTCGTGAGGTTTCTCATCGACCAAGGGGCAGATCCAAATCTCCGGACCTTCGGAAACGAGGAGAACGCAGTCCACTTCGCGGCTCTGGGCGGCCATGCCTCGCTGGTTCGGTTCTTCCTTGACCTTGGAGTCGAGGCCGATGCGAAGAACGGGGATGGAGATACTCCACTGCTTTGGGCGGCGGGGGGCGGGCATGCGGATGTGGCCCAGATTCTCTTGACAAAGGGAGCTGATATCAACATCGAAGACCGTTTGGGCAGGGCGCCGCTGATCTGGGCTACCACAAGGGGTTACGATGATGTGGTCAGAGTATTATTGCACAGCAAGGAAGTCGATGTCAATACAGCGGACGGTGATGCTGAAGTGATCGAGGTGACACCCTTGGCTGTCGCAGCTGTCATGGGCCGGGAAAATATCTTCCAGATGCTCTTCGCGCATCCGGGGGTCGACCGAGAAGTCAGTACGGTCTTCCACCGTTCTCTGATCGGCGGGCGAGTCAGTCTCGTGAAGACAATCATCGATGCTATTCCCGGCACCCTGGAAGAGTACGAGGATGGCTACGGAGAGACGGCGCTGCTTTGCGCTGCGGGGCAGGGCAGCGAGGAGCTGGTCAGATTCCTCCTCACTCGCGACGAAATCTTCGCGGACTACCAAGATTTCGATGGATACACTGCGTTGCATCGTGCAATTGAGTCCGGAAAGATTGGAAAAGTCAATGCTCTCCTGGAGCATCCTGACCTGGACGTAAATCTTCTTACCAGTGAGGATCACTTGATGGAATGCCCTCTGACCTTTGCCACCAGCGTCACCCCCCTGGACCTTGAAATTGTCAAGGCTTTACTGGCCCATCCGAAAATCAACGTAAACGCCCGCGATTTATTTGGCCGGACACCATTGGCGGTCGCTGCACTCCGGGGGCGGATCGAAATGGTGAGGCTGCTGTTGGCACGAGACGACGTGGACAAATACCCGAAGGATGAGAAACAAAACACCGTTTTGCATCTTGCTGTCGAATCGCAGAAAGAATCGGTTGTGGCTAGTTTGTTCGAGCTGCCGGGCACGTATTTGCCAGCAAGAAATACCGACGGCCTGACGGCGTTGGCCCTGGCTGCTGAATTGGGTCAGTGGAAGGTTGTGGACATACTGCTTAGCTCGAACCGTGGGGAGTCTAAGGATCTCCTCATACTTGATGCAATTGCGAGTGGGAAAAATAAGCTGCATCTTATCCGCAAGGAGCCGCATCGCGTTTCGGCGTTTCGGAATGAGAGGGTTGTACAGCGGCATGCAGAGAAGCTGGAGCAGACCATGGGGCAGTTAATGAAGTATATGGATAACAAGACGGATGAAAGCCACTCGCTACTTCCGCTATAATCAAGATGAAATGCCAAAGGGACAGGTACTTCACAATGGCTGGGCTCGGGGTACGATGTGTGCCTTGTATTGTAAGTTCACGATGACCGGGGGTACTCGTTTCAACCCCAGGCGAAGATTGATAGATTACGAATAAGAGGGAGCTCCCTCTTAAAGAGTACACGGCAAATCCTGCAGCCTGATGTACGTCGTGCATTGATACCTAGGGCTATGTCTACTAAGCACCTCGAGGTCCAAAGGAGAGGTAACTATCTCGATATAGCCATCAAAATCCGAGGTTTCAAATGTTTACGCTTCTTGCTGAGGTTATGTATCTTCACCTCGCACCTTCATGAGACAAAGAGACCAAGCTCAGCAACCTCAAGGATTTAATCTCACATGAAGACGGATATTGTTCCCGAACCCCCCACAAGGTATCAAAACCGTTGAGTTTACCCTAGGCTGCAGGAGGACACCGCTAATGAAAAAAAAAAAAAAACATGTCAGAGTGACTGATCCAAAGTGGCATGGGTGTCGATCCTCCTCCAGCCGAGGCACAGTTTTAGTGTCAAGCAAGCTGGATCTTTACTGGCGCACTCGTCCCAGCTTAGTCCTGTGCGGGAAATCATTGCG
The DNA here is from genome assembly GCA_027569095.1 of Aspergillus conjunctus. Classification (NCBI taxonomy): domain Eukaryota; kingdom Fungi; phylum Ascomycota; class Eurotiomycetes; order Eurotiales; family Aspergillaceae; genus Aspergillus; species Aspergillus conjunctus. The sequence continues at coordinate 43,454 of JAPDEL010000051.1, read as the reverse complement.
AATCAATGTGGAGCGGTGGAGACAAGCACTTGGCCCAAGCTTACTTTGTCTTGCACTTAAAAGGACAGAGTCCGAGGTTTAGCACATGAAGATGTCTCAGATCTCCAGGCAACGCAGGATGTGCGTACCCACGATCGAAACCCCACGATTATTCTCTCTGAAACAGAGTCCGGGTCCTGAAGAGATCCAGAGATTTAAGGAAGCTTGATATCCTCCTCGACACTTGCCGATTGCTCGCCCCTTCAAAATACCCCGCCCATCACCATGAGCACCCATCCGAACCCTCGAGACAGCATGAAGTCGACTTGGCGGTTGCAAGACAAGAGCCAGTGGACCATCTTCCATAAACTCCTCGACAGTGCAGGTATACACCACATTGATCTCGATAAACAAATCCCCGTTCACAGCAAGGATGAAAAAATCCCACATGTCCCGGACTGGGTGCTGCACCGGTTCATCCTTTTCTACACCGGCATGACACTGGGTCTGCACGAACTGTACATCCGACTCACCGGCTCCAACTTTGGCCCCGTCGTCGCCTACTTCTTCTACTACTACGCCTCTCGTTTCTCAACGACGCGCGAGATCCGGAGCCTGCGCGCTCTCGGGCATCAATATGGCTTTCTCGATGGCGACCAGCACGAGCGAGACGGCGTCCCCGACGCAGGTGTCCAAAAGACATTTACCTCCATTATGCTCGCAGGCACCGTCCGCCCGCTGTTCATGGTATACCTTGCCTATTCCACGACTCGCTCCCCGGCAGCCATGAACTGGCTCCTCCTGCCCCTCCAGGCCGGCCTCTACGGGATCGTCCTCGACTTCTGGTTCTACTGGTACCACCGCCTCATGCACGAAGTAAACGGCCTGTGGAAGTTCCACCGCAGACACCACCTCACCAAGCACCCGAACCCGCTCCTGACCATCTACGCAGACCACGAGCAGGAATTCTTTGATATTGCCGGGATCCCCCTCATGACATTCTTCAGCATGAAGCTGCTGGGCTTCCCCATGGGCTTCTACGAGTGGTACTTCTGTCAGCAGTATGTCATGTTCGCGGAGATTGCGGGGCACAGCGGGCTGCGGCTCCACGCGGCGGTTCCGAACCCACTGACATGGTTCTTGAGGGCATTTGATGCGGAGCTGGTCATTGAGGATCATGATTTGCATCACCGGAGGGGGTGGAAGAAGAGCTGTAACTATGGGAAGCAGACGCGGCTCTGGGACCGGGTGTTTGGGACGAGTGGGCAGCGGATTGAGTCGGTGCAGAGTAATGTGGATTACGAGACGAGGGTGGATATGCCTTTGTTTTAGTTCTTCTCCTCGGTTTGATATCTTGGGCTGGGTATATCTGGTACACAGTGGCCGTAATTAGTCCTGTGCTGGATGGACAGAAGAGGGAATCTGATGATAACGAAATCCACCTCTAGAAGGGTACAATATCTTCTCCATGACGCTCAGGAAAGAGACAAAAGTTGCTCTGTTTGAGCAGGCAATAAATTTCCGACTGACCTCAATGCAATTCTCACGTGAGAAGGAACCCCAACGCATCCATGGCCAAGATACTCTTCAATACTCTCGAATAGCTATGTGGTCATCTGTATGTACCCTGGCAAAAGCAAGCCAAGATGAGATCTGCATCGCGTGTCCTTCGATTGGGGTTGATGGTTGATCTGCTCCCGAGTTATTCTTAGATCTATCCCGTGAAACCCTGAGATTACCTCACAATGTGGCCGGCACGGCGAAGACAGAGAGAAGAGGTTCAGAAGAAGCTTCTTCAGTTATTGTGGCTGCGGGTGTGGTGACGGTGGCGTTTCCTGGCGTTGATGCAATAGTGTTCCTGAATTCTTCGCACCTTGGAGTGAGAATCTCCGATCTAATAATAACCTGAATGTCAAGCAGATCATCCTCGCATCTTGCAACCCAAGAGTTCAGACAGCGGGGGCTCGTCTCGTATTGCCAGGCCCTCACCCTAGAAGTCACCATAAATAGCCCTGTTGCAGCGCCAAGCACCCGAGTCCCTGCGAAGGGCGATGATCAGCTCAGCTAAACTCCCTCCGTAATTGCGATCGGATGGAGAATACGATGTGACGCGGCTTCACCAACCTCAGAAGCGAGCCTCTCTCGTCCGCGTTTCGGTCGGAAACAAAAATGGAACAACCTCGCGGCTCCTGGAGTGATCATCAAAATCATGGATCGATTGAGTAGCATCCTGCGAGGGGTGAGCAGGAACGAGAAGAAGGGCCTCGCATTGTCGCGACGATCCTGCCCTGTGGCATCCATCTCCAGTGATCGTCGACATGTCCGGGTTGGATTTGGACAGAGGACGCTGGCCAAAGGCTTCTCGTTCCTCGTTTGGAGCCGCGAGTCTCGTATCCTCTGGGTTTCTGTGATGTCAAGTCCCATCCGAAGCGAGCTCTCCGAATCAAAGTCATCCTGGGGTAGAGGAAGACATCATTCTGGTCGTAAAAGTTATAAAAGGTGGCCCGATTCTGTTCGTTCTCTCTTTTCATCATCATCATCATCATCAACTACAAGAACAAGAAAAACACTCCTCTACTCTCTATCAAAATCAAAATGTCTCCCGTCACCAAGTTCCTCCTCGCCGCCCTCCCAGCCCTCGCTGCCGCAGCCTGCACCGGCCCCGACGTCAATGAGGCCACCCTCGACCTCATGAAGAGCTTCGAGGGCTGGGAGCCCGATGTCTACGATGACGGCTACGGCAACCCCACCGTCGGCTACGGCCATCTCTGCGACGACTGGTCCTGCTCCGACGTTTCGTACGACATCCCTCTGTCCGAATCGGACGGTCTGGCCCTGTTTGCCGACGATATTACCGTAAGCCCCCCCCCCCCCCCCCCCTCCTGCCCCATACCGCGTCAGTGTACAAGAAAGATGGGAATTCTAACCATGAACAACAGAGCTACCAAAATGGCGTCGTCTCGGCTCTGGACTCCTCGGTCACGCTGAACGATAACCAGTACGGGGCGCTCGTCTCGTGGTGCTACAATGTTGGGGCCGGCGCCGTGGCCGAGTCCAACCTGGTTGCTCGGCTGAATGATGGCGACGAGCCCGATACCGTGGCAGAGGAGGAGCTCATCAAGTGGATTCATGCCAATGGCGGGGTTTCGGCTGGTCTGAAGCGCCGTCGTGAGGCGGAGATTAAGCTCTTCCAGACTGCTAGTGACGGCGAGGCGCTCCCTGCCGATTGCTAGATGGGCGTCGCGCGGTCTATGATTTTGCAGGGTGGTCTTGTATACTTCATACACCGTCGCATTGGTTTGGTTTGAATAGAACGGGGAGGTAGATTGTCTGTGAATCAGGAAATTTACTTGATCTTATGTGTGCAAATGTATATAGTGTTTTTTCAATTCATCCTATTTTTTTTTTTCCAATGAGGTTAGTCAGTCGTAGTGTGTGTCGCGTGGGATAATACTTGAGCAAGAGCAAAGTCATGACTTTCATATGAAAACTGCACACGCAAATCGTAGCAAAATAGACACAAGGACACCATTTTTTCCCATAGCCACGCCTATCCTTCACCTTGAAGTCCGGTCCGATAAAGAAACTACCGCCTCAGAGCCCTCAACTCAACCATCAGCGGGTTCTTCTCCCAGATCGTAAATGACCGCTGGTCCATCCACCCCGAGATATCCCCTTTCGCGACTATATCGAACTCCCACAGTAGCTTTGCCACGATGAGACGCATTTCCGCATAGGCGAGACTGTCCTCATTAGTCAACCCAGCCATATAATCATCAATTGAAAGCGAGCGAAAAAAAAAAAAGAGATGGCATACCTCTTCCCTAGACAGTTTCGTGGCCCGTACGAAAACGGCTGCATGACCTCTCGCTTATCCCCCGCGAACCGCGGACTGTCGTGGTCCAGCCACCGCTCGGGGAGGAAGGTATCTGGCTCTGCGAAGTTGGAACTTGCCCGAAAGGCGGAGAGGTAGGCCATCGAAACCGTTGTCTGGAAATTCATATAAACATAAACCTTGTGAGTAAAGCTGAAGCTATTCCTGGAGAAAGGAGAAAGGAGAACGGAAAAAGGGGTCTGGACGTACACCGCCAGGAACAAACCGCCCATCAACCACAGCTCCACAGTCTGGAACGACCCTGGGCAGAAACCCGGGGAAAGGCGGATACATGCGCAGGCTCTCCTCCAAGACGGCGTTGAGATACGGCAGCTTCGCGACGGAGATGAACGTGATATCCTCGTATGCCTGGAATGCGGTGCGGATCTCAGCGGCGAGTCGTGCGTACGCGTCCGGATTCTGGAGGAGCAGAAACGTGCACCCCGATAGCAGGGTCGCCGTGGTTTCGCTCCCCGCGATAATGAGAATGACGGCGTTGGCCTCGATCTCGGGGATTGTCATGCCTCGCTCATCGTTGTGTTTTTGGAGGTAGGTGATGAAATCCGGACGGGTGGCTTGGAGGGCGAATCTGCGGTGGAGTTTGTCTTTGGTCACGTAGTGGTTTTGCTCACTCATTTTCTTCAGGCGGGCGGGGACAAAGAGACTGATCCAGGATGGTCGGAGGAGGAGGAGGAATGGACGCATAAAGGCGGAGGCTTTGACGCCGTGGAAGACGAAGGTTACCCAGGAGTGTTCGGTGGACTTTTGGAGGCAGTCGAAGGGCTCGCCGAAGGATAGGTCGCCGACGATGTCGAAGGTGGTGTAGTTGTACCATTTCGTCACATCAACGGGGGTGTTGGCAGCTGCGTGGTCGTGGAGGCGTTGGATGAGCAGGTCGATATAAGACTGCAGAAGGGCCTCCTGGTCGCGCATCGCTTTCTCGGAAAATGCGTGGGAGAGGAGTCGGCGCATCCGGGAGTGGTCGGCTTCAGTGGCGGTGACAATGGACGGACCGGAAGGACCTGTAGGATAGAATTTTGGGTCCTTTTCGAAGGAGGGAGCGCCGTTTTTGCGATGGCCGCAGATGTCTTTGAACGCCTGCGGGGATTTATATACGAGGACGTCCGGGGAGATCCTGACCACGTCGCCGTACTGGTCGTGGAGAGAGCAGAGTTTGGTGTGCAGAAAACCGCGAAAAATCCAGGATAAGTGGGGGATCGGGGAGCAGGCGGCGGTCCAGGGGCCGGGGAAGCTTCTCAACGGGTGGAAGGTGAGGTTGTAGACGGCCTTCCATATTGGATAGGTAATGACCTGAATGGGTCAGCATGAGGCCAAAAGTATCGGGGCGCGAAGGGGGCGTACAGTGAGTCCGACCCAGTATACAAGGGAGGTGAGGCTTGTTTCGAGTTCCGACGCCATGCCGCCAGATTTATTCCCACTGGGGAACTGCCAGGTGTGGGCAAGAATACAAGTTAGGAATCAGGATAGATTTATGTCCCCGCCTCGGGGATTCCGGAGTTATTTAAAACTCCGCTGCCCAGCTGGATCTGTGGTTCGTGGTGGGAGACATCCCCTTCATTCGAAACATAGTCTGCATTGAGCCGGTGAGGGAATGCTGTCTTGGGGTTAGCTCCCAGCAGCTTGTACAACGTCGATATCAAAGGATTTCTCCTCTCCGCACTCGCAATCTGACTTGTACCATGCACAATCAGCTTACATTGAAAAGGCAAATTCAAGCATAAAAGAAGCCGTCAGCAGAAGTATTCCAAATCAACTTGCACCACTGAGGGTTGATTAAGATAGGGTGAAACCTGGGAACTCGAGGCCCACTCATGAGCCTCATACCCTCAAGAATCCGTGGAGAAAAGAACAACTGGCTCAGACTAATCCGCGAAGGATCAAAAGAGCTAACCAACGAAGCTTAACTTGAGATGCCAATACCCACCTTTTCTACCTGACCGAAGACTAAATCATTATCTACGAGAGATATGCCAATCATGCCCCTCCAACCCCGTGACTTCTGCGACAACAGCGCCAACTCGGAGGACGAGGTATTGTTTCAAGTTCGAGAATTATCATGGGAATCACAGGGATACTTAAGGCTTAAGAGAGCTTGATTGGAAAGAGGCAAATGAAAAAGGAGAGTGAAGATTGGTGTCCTTGGGGTAATGTTACGAATAAGTTATTGACTTAGACCACGACCATCCAGTAATGAGGTCAGCCAGCAGCACACTAGATCAGAGCGGGTATAGATTCAAAGAAAACCCAGCACCCCACGAAAAAAAAACCCCCAATAAAAGTGAAACAGGAAATCAGGGATATAATATGAGCCCGAATCAGGGGTCGAGTAGACAAAAAAAGATAGCACAACACGGATGATCGGATCTCGGGCGCCGAAAATAATAATAATAAAACAATCCCAGTAATCTGTCACAATAATCGAGATGGCAACAGCTTTTGGATTCAACAGCTAACTGAACGAGATGAATCTTATGACTATAGCTCTCCTCACTCTTCCCCTCCGACTCCTCGCCTCCACCATCCTCATCCCCCCCGATCCCTTCTCCGGCGCCTCAACCGCCCAATGGATCTCCCCCGCCGTAGGGCTCGACGCCCCCAAAGTTACCCCGATCAACGACACCACCTGGGACTGGTGGTACTTTGACGTCGTGCAGCCCCCACAGCCGGCCGGTACGCAAGCCGCCATCGTCGTCATTTTCTTCACCGCAACGGCAAACGGGTTCAACCTGCTCGGGGCGATCAACGGGGGCGTTCTCACTAGTGTCGACCTTGTCCAGGTGATCGTCACCTGGCCAAATGGAACGAGTAGTCCTTTTGTATTTAATGGGACGCAGGCGAGCATTACGACGCGCGGGGACGGGGCGAGCGGGGTGTACGAGGGGACTGGGGCGTCGTTTGCGGGGAGTAAGGATATGACGAGGTATAAGGTTGAGATTGATGCCGGGGAGATGGGGATTGTGGGGGCGATGGAGCTGCAGTCGGTACGTTTTTCTTATTTTACTCGGCAATACCTGAGGGCTTTTAGTGGTTGACAAGGAACAGGTCGCTCCTGCACATTATGCCTGTGGCCCGGCGACTGCGGGTCAGGATATGCGGATTGGGCCTCATATCGGGTGGGCGAATGCCGTTCCAGATGCCCGGGCGCACGTGGACTTTTCGATTCGAGGGGAGAAGATTTCTTTCACCGGTGTTGGGTATCATGATAAGGTCCTCCCCCCTCTGTCTCCGCCCCTATGTCCGGACACAACTAAGCAACATATGTGATAGAACTGGGGTGACCAGGAATTCGCCAAAAACGTCGACTTCTGGTACTGGGGCCACGGCCGCCTGGGTGAGTACAGCGTCGTCTGGTTCGACTACCGCACCCCAACCGGAGAACATACTTTAGCCGCCTATGTATCGAAACGGAATCAGATCCTCGTGGCCCAATGTGCAGGAATCACCATTCGACCAGTTGGGGAGGGTACTACCTACCCCCCGACACTCCGTTCTGCGCCCCCGACTGGCTTCCACGTAAGTATCACTGTGCCTGACGGGGCACTGAGTTTTAACGTTTCGATCCTACATCTGATCGCGGGGAGACCGAGTGATTCTCCCTATGCTCGATGGACGGGGTCGATGAGTGGGAGGTTGAATGGTGGAGATGAGATAGTTGGAGAGGCATTGTTTGAGCAATTCGTTTATTCTCCGTGATAGCTTTGCTAGAGTCCCTCAGTATTGAGGGTATTCAAGGAGCGGTGGGCTTCTCCTTGTCATTCCAGGAGGATCATTAGAGAAAAAAATGCGAAGGGGGATATTTCTTGGAAATAGATCGCGTACTTGCCCAGGCATTCACCTCGCTCTCTAGAAATCGCAGTATAATTATTGAAAGTGCTAAGCATTCTATATCTAGTAGGTGATAGTAGCCAAAAGGAGGGTATCAGGAAACACTACCTTCCTAGAGAGGTGATGGCTCCAGAGCCAGCGCAGGATAAAGCGCGTCGAAGACATTCTTTCTTTGTAAGTATATCCTCATACTAGACCTAGTCCTTCTCTTCAGCAAGCATAGTGTATCACCACCATGTGTCTGTCATACGATATGTCCGAAAACAAAAGGTCTCATCGGGCACCAAGTTACACTTCTCTTCTCATCGGGTAGTGAACTTCCAGGCTTTCCCTACCCCCACTACATCACCCTGCCCGGCGCGGAGCAAGAAAAGTCGACGTAATGAAACGGGGCACCTCAATCGTAACACAGCAGTTTGAGGGGGGCGGGGGCCATAACCTCCACTTCGTACTTTCTACCCTAATCATACTATATAATCATACTCCAACATTATCACCTGAGCCTGATCCCTGGCCCTTCCAAGCTCGCGCGATCGGATCGCGGCTCTGCACCAGAACCAAAGCCGATTGGACCGCGCTACGCAACCACACGACTCAGAACAGGCGGTCAGGAATGAGCCTTGAGGCTGTAACCCCTTTTCTCCTTGCTTTGAACGGGGAACGAGATGAGATTCGCGACCTGGAAATCATGGTTGGATCACGGTCTCGCTGGCAGATGGCTATGTGGCCCTGGAAATTCTCCGAGTGGCTCAGCTCTGAGGGGTTTGCTGGTCAAACACGACAGGGCGCAGTTTCGGCCTTTGATAAGTTGGAATTTTCTGCGGCCCTGACTAGCAAGTAGCATGCTAGAGAGATTATGGTCTCGAGGAGCCTCAACCTGGGAACATACCCGACTCGGGTTTCGAGTAGGACCTGATCTAGAGATGTAATTTAGCCCGCGGTTCTTCGACCCAACTATCAGATAACAGTCAGCACTCAAACACAGCCCAGAATGAAATTTCACAAGCGACAAAACGAAGAAATGAAAGAAAATTTAACTAGGCCTCTATTCTCGTGTTATTAAACCCGACTCCTACCTTGACCTCCCTCTAAAGAACTCTTTAAGCTGTTCAGGGGACATTCTACCATTTGACTCCGGTATTCACATCCCTTGCTGGAAATTCAAACTCCTATATATATGTCGCGTTAATCGAGCCTGCGCCCGGGTATAGAACCGCTCGTATTGTCCCCGTCAATTGAGATCCTGTACTGTGTACGGATCGTGTTCCCTTTGCCCAAGGCAGATCTCGAGGAGAGCCCGGGGTTACTGAGTACGTGCGCCCGAGAGCTAAGCCCAAACTTAGCCTCCTCCGAGTTAGGGTTTTGGTCGGTCAGCCTCGTACGTTCTCTGCTCGAGATGTATATTTGCTGCCGATATAAATATACCGAGAATGACGATGCTTTAAAGGGGTCAAGACGGCAAGATTCTTCAGGTTGAAGGGAGTAATTAATCAATTGATTATCCCTCCCTCTCTATCGGAGAGGTGAGTTGACCGGCCTCCTATTTATTATCCTTATATCCGATTCTACCGCAAGAGATAAAACGAAAATGAATACCCTCAAACGCCTCTCTCTCGGACAGAAAGCGTCCATCGGCACCCTCTACGACGCCCACAATGACACATTCCTTGATTCTTCCCTCCTGGTCAATGCCCCAGACCAGCCCCTCCCCGCCGACGCAATCACAACCACAGACCTGCGTAACGCCACTACAACGTCCCGCATTATCGCGGGGACCGTCAAGGAGAAATTTGAGACGCTCGGTGTGACGCCCGAGCTTGGAGCGAGTCTTCTGGCCGGGCTGGTCCCGCCGCGTGGGTCGGCGAGATATCTTACACAACAGGGGGACAGTGTCCCTGCCGCCCAACGAGCGGTTGTGTATACCGTTACCTCGAGGATGGAGCAGTTGAGCTTCCTGAGTGGGAGTGCGAGGGAACGTCTCGACTTGGGTGTTTTGGAGACGGACGCTGCGGGCGGGGTGACACACGTGCTGACGGGGATTACGTGGGGTGCCAGGGCAATTGTCTCGGTTCGGCGAAGGGTAGGGCAGGGGATGGAGATGGCTGAGTGTGAGGAGAAAGTGGAGGAGATCACAAAGGGCTTTTTGTCACCACAGACCGTGGGTAACACGGCTACGACCGACGACTCTATCCATTTACGGCTGTATACTGACGCCCGGGAAGCTCTGGATGGATCGGCGGATGATGCAACTGATGCGATGGAGCATTTCGCTCAGCTCAAGCCATATGTGGAGGCGACGGGTGGGAAGCCGTTGGTGTACATGCTGCTCCCCATTGCCTTTCTGGTGACGCTGGGGGCGGTGGTGACTGGAAATACAACAGCGGGCCAGCTGAGTCCAGAATGTTATGATAAGCTAGTGCGTCTGTTTGACCACATGGGCTGTGTGCAGCAGACGATGAATGCGCATCACCAGAAGCTTCTTCAGCAGCGGGCACTGGTGAGTGATGCACATTTATCGGAGGTGGAGGACCAACTTCAGAAGGTTCGCCAGGGAGATTCTGATCTCAGGCTGCATTACGCGGAGGCGCTGAAGGCCGTTCGAGGGAACTTGACAACCAGCCAGCGAGTCTCGGAGTTGATCGACAAGGTTTTGGCCGGCATTCCATCGGCACAGGAACTAGCAGCATTAACGATAGACTACGGAAAGAAACTCGACTTTGTATCTCGCGCGGTCGGACTCGGCGCGACGCACGTCGGAGGTGCCGAAGAGTCGCTACAGGAAATCTTGGATGGAGACGGCAAAGCGTTTCGCACCATGTACGCTTTCCACTTCACCACCGGATCTATCGACACCGACAACACAGGATGGACGGAGAATCGGCAGCTGCTCGAGGAGCTTCTGACAAAAGCACGCCCAAAGCCGTACGTTCTCGTTGTCGACTGCGATGCCCATCGAAGAAAAATTCCACACGCTTATATCTCCGTCTATGCACGCGGTATACTCGTGGTAGACAACCTCCTTGAACAAAACAAGGAGCTTGCCGGAAAGCATCTGGTACAATACGATCGGGCTTCCTTGGAACCTATCAACGACGTTCCCAGCTACCGCAAATCCGTTAGAATCCCTTGTCCCGGACCATACTGCAACTCCAACGATATCTGTCTCTGGATATGCTGTGAGTGCCAGGAAACCATCGAGTTCGGGAGTCGTGACGGATATTTCTACTGCGACTGTGGCCGGGTACCGTTTGACAAAGTGGGCTTCAACTGCCAAAAGTCCTGTCACAAATCGGGGTATTCCCGGTTCAAGCGAAACCATCTGCGCAACCTTTTGAGCAGTCTCCCTGCGCCACGGGAAATGAATATCCTCATCCTTGGCGAGACAGGAGTCGGCAAGTCGACATTTGTAAATGCCTTCATCAACTACCTCACCTTCGGATCCCTGGATGACGGATTGAAGAATCCGCGGCTCAACTGCGTCATTCCGTGCTCGTTCACAACCCAGCTCGTGGACACGGAAGGTCGAATGATCTCCAGGGATATCGCGATCGGATCGGATAACGACGAGGTCGATGGGTCCAAGGGCCAGAGCGCCACTCAGAAAGCGACGGTATACCCTCTCTACTTCAGGGACACCCTGATTCGGCTCATCGACACCCCGGGCATCGGCGACACCAGGGGATTGGAGCAGGATAAGCAGAATATGGCCAACATGCTTTCGATTCTTCGCAACTATCCCGCTCTCCACGGGATCCTTATCCTCCTCAAGCCCAATAATGCACGGTTGGGCGTTATGTTTCGGTTCTGTGTCAAGGAGCTGCTCACCCACCTCCACACCAGCGCAGCCCAGAACATGGTCTTTGGCTTCACCAACACCCGAGGCTCCAACTACACCCCCGGTGATACCTTCAAGCCTCTGGAGAGTCTTCTCGCAGACTACCACAATGTTATTCCCCAATTATCGCGATCAAATGTGTATTGTTTCGACTCGGAAAGTTTCCGGTACCTGGCAGCGAAAAAGCAAGGCATCGACATGGGTCACATTGATGATTACCGGCGGAGCTGGGAGCACTCCTCGAAAGAAGCGGATCGGCTATTGGCGCATTTCCAATCGCTGCATCCTCACCACACGCAAGAGACGTTGAGTCTAAACGAAACCCGACATCTAATTGCGCAATTGACGGCACCGATGCAGCAGATCTCAGTCGCCATCACTGACACCATCGCGAGGAGCGAGCAGCAGGTGCTCGATCTAAAGGATGCAAAACTCACTGGCGACGAGCTCAGGAGCAAGCTACACATCCAAAAGACCACCGTCAAGGCGGAGCAACTTGACAAACCGAAGACAGTGTGTGCTAATACCGCTTGCGTGGAGTCCGTCTTCGACGAGGGAAGCAACGCGGACGTTCTCCTGCGGAAAAAGCTCTGTATGTCCTGACGACCCGCCTGACTCTTTCGTATAGGTTTTTTTCGCTCTAGCTAACGATGACAGGTCATAATCCCTGCTGTCTGACCAACGTTCCGGTGGGTAAAGTCGGAACTCCCCAGCTAGAAAACTGCGCCGCATTCGACGGGGCGCATTGCTGCGTTTGCGGCCACCACTGGAAAGAACACGAGCACATCCTCGTGGAGTATTCCAAGCAGAATAAAACCGTGACTGATGCCTCAGTGCAGCGCGAACTCAACACGAACGGCAACGTCATCAACGCGAAAGAAAAGGCCGTCCGAGCCTTGCAGAAGCACATTGCCGAGCTGAAGCAGGAGCACAAACAAGTACAGACGGCGGCGGCAAAATTCAGCCTCTACCTCAAGAACAACTCCATCACGCACTACAACGACGCGACGATCGAGTATCTCGAGCACCTGATCAAGGACGAAAGGACCAAGGTTCGAACGGGCCAAAATCGAGCACGCCTCGACTCTCTCGAAAAGGACCTGGACGATTATCGTAAATTTGTGGAGACCATGGAGCAGGGGAACAGCGACAGCGACGGCCAGACCTATGTTCCGCTAAACGAGGCCAGCGTGGCGAATCTAGTTCAGACGCTATACAATCTCCCTCACTATGGGCAGATGCTCAAGGACCTGGCGCAGGTTGTGGCGAACGCGTATGAAGCGAACTTCCGAGAAAGACCATATCGAATGAGTCGAAGGAGAATCTGGAGGGACCACCACGAGGCAACAACACAAAATTGGTCACCACCCCCTAGACGAGGAACCAGCGTGCGCAATTCCGGCTGGGGATGGGAGAACCAATTTCCTCGGACGTGGGGCATGGAGACTTCAAGTGCGAGTGCATCTCAGAGCATGGGCAACCATCTCGCTACCCGTCCCGTAATGCCGGGGACATTTGACCAAAGCGACAATCAAATTGTTAACTATGAGAGGAATAGGAATAGCGCCGCTACTTTGCCTAGTGGCCTCAGCGCAGAGAAATCTTTGCCGAATCCCTCGGGTCCCCAACACCGGAACCAGTCGGCCGTGGGCTTCTGGCCTTCACCGGAGAAACAAGGGTCTCAACCTACCCCGGTTCAGAGCATTCTGAGCTGGGGTGGAGGTGCCAACGCCACCAACACTAGAGAGTCTACCTCTGCCCTGCCGAGGACAGCTCATGATGTGGCCCCGAACCCTTTCCTTGCCTCGTCGCTTTCCGTTTCAGCGCCTCCACCCTATCCGGGGCCATCGACTAGCTCTCGCAATCTCGCCTCGCATAATCGTCCATTGCCAGACGAACAAACAAATCTCGTTGAGAGGAAGGGGATATGGCTACGCCTGAAGGAAAGGCTAAGGAGGTGGTAGATTGACAGGGAGGGTCACTAGTCACAGAGGGGGGACCCACTACTGCGCCGTTTACACCTTGCTGTTGGGCGGTGGATTGTCCGACTTTGAGTCGGCCCAACACTTTTCCTGTTTCAAGGATTAACTTCTATGATCTTCCTGAGGCTTGAAGCCCAGCAGTAGTAATATTCAAGCCGACCTATCCTCCTGATAGAAAGAGAAATTAACTGTCGTGCAAGGAAAATGACCAGAAATCTCCAACCTTTCACTTTGGAGCATAAATCCCAGGCAGAACAAGGCACCCATGTGTATATCAATATACATGCAAACTGGGGTGGGCTGATCCGGCGCTACCTCAATTACAGGTACGGAGGCAAGGGGAGAGTTGCCAAGCATGTTGGGTGTCTCATCAAAAAGGGGTTTCTCGTGCCCAATTCAAGCTCGACGCCTGCAAAAATAGCTATTACGATTAACTAAATTTCTAGGGCCCAGTAGCAGGCCAGGGGAGATAGGCCGCATGTTCGTGGAGATGAAGCAATATCAAGTCATCGGAATAAAACAGAACTGTTCCGGTTCCTGTGCCTCATGATGCGATGGACCCAACCTCAAGTGATCCCCGGCATTCCTTGGCGCGTGCCCGGGCTGAAGACCTTCGCTAGAAGAGGCAAGGTTACGTGGTCCCAACGGACTGATTAAGAAACCAGAAACGAGAGCAGTCTAATAATATATCAGAGCTCTTGACGGCCCGTAGAGCCACGAGACCATGGACCGAGAAGAAAGCATCTTGAGTAGGCCCGAGACGGGCAGGTCCTGCCCCCAGCCATCTCAATCCCAACCATGCCGTCGGCTGCAAGCGGGCATAGAGCCCTGCTTCTAGCTCCAGCCTGTGCACCCGCTAGCGACACCGAGTACGCATGACATTCTGATTTTGTCGATGACTAGATATGTTCATTTCTGGATAGTACGCTAGGCGTGCCACGCCACCAGGCAGTGGCTCCGAATTGTCCGAATAGGAAACGGCATCACATTCGCGTCCCGCTCAATCCTCCACAACCCTTTCTTTCACGTAAGGGTTTACATAGCAATTCTGCATCATGCTGGAAGAAAGAACGATGGGGAATAATCAGTCGCCGTGAGCCTTGTGGACTCGAGCCTCTTCACTGGCTCACGGACTGGTGCGCTAAACCCTTTTTGCCCCGGAGATGAGGCCGTGGATCACATCAGATGGCAATGAAACACCGCCTGAGCAGCCATTTTCGGATTCGATGCAAAACAAGATCGAGAAGGACCTATCAACCCCTTTGAAATAGATTGCATCGTGTCCAGCCAAAGACTTAGTCGAGAATTAGTGCAGCCAGAATTCCGACACCCGCTGCGATCTCTCGTCTGTCCTCGCTGGGCATCTGGAAATACGGGAAGCATCTCCGAAATCCCTCACACGAAGCATGCTGCTTCTCTCTCTGAAAAAAAAAAAAAAAAAAAATGCGCCGACCACGCGACTAATCTTTCTCGTTGGATGGCTGGTTATAACCGGGAGTGGCTAGCATTGTTGCGATTAAACTAGTTGCGGTTGGTGGCCCGACTATTTGTCGCTGCTGAGCATCGAGGGATCCAGGAGAAAAAATCACTGCACAAGGCAAACGAGCATCAGATGAACAGAGATAGCTATGCGGCCATGTCAATATTGACCCAGGCCAGGGGATCGGTTTCGCGTGTCCGTAACAGTCGTGTCGGTGCTCGCAGCCCGCGGAACGGGACCAGGAATGCTTAGGTTAGCAGCCAGGGTTCAGTTTTGACTCCCCCATGTCCCATTGCTCTTGCATGCAGCCGAGGAACTACCAAAGGTGATGGGGCAGGCAAAAGACATGGCGTTCAGCCACCTTTGTCCTCTCCTCGACAAGACGAGTTTATCTCTAAATCCAACCCCAGATTGGATCGGCAAACGATCCGGCGTAGACAGCTAACCCCAAACCAACACGGGACCGCTGGCACCCTTGCCGGGATAAGGTTAGGCCTAACCAGCACGCTAGGCCGCATAGGCGACGGCGACTTGCTTAGCGAGGCCTGGAGCTGAGGCGAAACGGAACCTCCTAATCGCCACGGTCCAATGCAGGCTTCGACAGGGGTGGGGAGGGAAAGAAAATGCAGAATTCCTCTCACACTGCGTACGTTTAATTAAATTTTTTTTTTTAACTTGTTCATAACATCGTCCTCCGTCCTTCTGACATGAGACTAGCGGAAACTGGCGAATAACATGCACAGCTATCCCTTCTCCAGCGTTGGGCTGGCAGTCCGGGGTGCTCCCCGCAACTCCAATTGGCAATTTGGACCGGGGCACTTGCAAGGTTTGCGCAGAAGGGACCAAGCTCTTTCGGGGATTTAGCCTGTTTGCCAATTTTGGACGTTAAGCAGTTGAAGTTGAAGGGCTGGAGCTAATCACCGAAGGTGGTGAAACGGCCGGGGTTGTAAATTATAAAAAGCTCATGTCGTCCCACCGTCGTCTATGAGGTTCGTAGCTTGTCTCTCTCGATATCTCTTCACCACATCCAAGAGGGAATCACAACACACGCAATGGCGGACGTCACTCACGCAGAGGAAGAGAAGCATGGCGTCTCCGTCACCCTGGAAGACAATGCAAAGCCCGTCGTTGCCAGCCAGGGAGGCCTGACGAAGAAGGAGGGTGCGACCACCAAGGCAGTGCACAATGTGAGTTGCCATCGAACCGTCGTCGAAACAATTATAGGTGTCATAGATGCTTACCTCGTGATCTCGCCCCTTTAGGCCGATCTCTTCGCTGCCATCAACGAGACCAAAATTGAGAGATGGAGCAGGACTTCCATCCACCTCTACTGTGAGTAGGAGTCCGTGAATCAGAGCAAGAGGTCCCGCTAAATAACTGTTGCTTCTCCCCCCTTTCAGTCTGTATCTTCGTTGCTTTCTGCTGCGCCTGCGCCAACGGCTACGATGGCTCCCTGATGGGATCCGTCTTCGCTATGGAATGGTTCCAGAACGAATTCCACACGGGCATGACCGGTTCGAAGGTCTCCGTCGTCACTTCGCTCTACACTGTGTAGGATTTCCCGATCCGAACGTCAACTCAGAAGAGATGCTGATATTTCCCTAGCGGTTCTATGGTCGCCACTCCCATCTCCGCTGTTATTTCCGACAGGCTAGGTCGTCGCAAGTGTATGTTCGTTGGGGGCTGGGTTATCATCATCGGTTCCATTGTCATTTCAACCGCCAACAACTTGGCCCACTTTATTGTTGGCCGCTTTATCCTTGGTCTGGGGATCCAGGTCATGGTAGTCTCTGCTCCCGCTTACGCCGTCGAGATCTCCCCCCCTCACTGGCGTGGACGTGCTGTCGGTAAGGGTTTTGGTGTGTGCATCTTCTGGTTTCCCCGCTAAACGTCGGTGCAGGTTTCTACAACTGCGGTTGGTTTGGTGGTTCCATTCCGGCTGCCTGCGTCACTTTCGGTACCAACTACATCAACAGCAACTGGTCGTGGCGTGTGCCCTTCATCTGCCAGTGCTTCGCGTGTATTATCGTCATTTTTTCGGTGTGGTTCATTCCTGAGTCACCGCGTTGGCTCCTCGCCCAGGGCCGTGAGGAAGAGGCCCATGCTTTCCTCGTCAAGTACCACGGTAATGGCGATCCCAATGCCCGCCTGGTCCGCCTCGAGATCGAGGAGATGAGGGAGGGCATCCGTATCGACGGTATTGATAAGAGATGGTGGGATTGTAAGTAGATACTGACCCCCCTGGACCGCTAGCAATCCGCAGCTGATATTGAGAAACAGACCGTCCCTTCGTCATGACCCACTCTGGCCGCTGGCGATTCATTCAGGTTATCATGATTTCGGTTTTCGGTCAATGGTCAGGAAACGGTCTTGGTTACTTCAACCCTGCCATCTATTCCTCCCTCGGTTACAAGAGCTCTTCCATGCAGCTCCTGCTCAACCTCGTCAACTCCATCGTCTCCGCTATTGGGGCTCTTACCGCTGTGACCCTCACTGATCGCATGCCCCGCCGCCCCGTTCTTGTCTGGGGAACCCTTTGCTGCGCTCTCACCATGGCCATCAACGCCGGCGTCTCCGTTCCCATGATCTCTCAGCGCGCCAACAGTCCCGATGGCACAGTCGATCTAGCCTATGGCCGTGCTGCCCTCTCCTTCTACTACCTCTTCAACTTCGTCTTCTCCTTCACCTACACTCCCCTCCAGGGTGTCATTCCCGCCGAGGCTCTTGAAACCACTACCCGTTCCAAGGGTCTGGCCCTATCCGGATTCATGGTCAGCTTGATCGGGTTCATTTCTCAGTTCGCCACTCCCATTGGTCTGGAGAGTATCTCCACCAACTACTTCTGGATTTTCGTCGGATGGGATATCTTCGAGGCCGCTTGTTGGTATTTCTTTGGGTATGCTCCCCTCCTGTTTCCCTCCATCACCTGTAAGCCCCCAGTTCTAACAACCCTCACAGTGTCGAAGCCCAGGGTCGTACCCTCGAGGAACTTGAATGGGTCTACCAGCAGCCCAACCCCGTCAAGGCCTCCAAGAACCTCGACAAGGTCGTCATCCAAGCCGACGGCAACGTCACCGAAAAGATCAACGAGGACTCTGCATAAAAAAAAAAGCTTCGTTTCTTTTTTTCCTCCTCTTGTTCACACATACCCCGCCTACTATATTTTGAGAAATATGTCGTATTTTAATTCATGAGGGGCAGGAGTTTGACTTCGCATGGACCCTATTTGATTCCCATGTCCCCTCTATCTTTATTCAATATTATGTATTTTCCCAATAGTCTTCTTTCTCCTTTCTTTTTCCCGCTCCTGCTACAATCAGCCGAAGGTGGCCGCACGAAGTACGAATGTGTTGACGATGATGGAGATAGATATTTTATTTATTTCACGACGATCAATGCCGCAAAACTCGTGCCCAATTATTGCGTAGTTCTGTCAATTGTTGTTTTGTTCATACTCCATCGGCATAGGCTCGATGGATGAGTAGGGGCTGCAGTGCGTGGAGGTACCTGATCGAGACAAGAGTGTGGCCGTTAGCATGACGAAAATCTCCGTGCACGTTTCGTTTTCTGTTTCAAAAATAGGGTCTAAGAATGTCGCGGATATTTGGGACGTGATTGGGTAGAGGCTGCGGATCATGATCCCTGGCTTCGGCTCTGGACCCCCATCCCCTTTGTCCGCTTTGTGTCCTGTGAAGGGCTCGATTTTCGTTGTGACTTTTGTTCCCGACCGAAATGATCGGGCCACGTAAGGATATTTTAATTGCCTCGTCAATGGATGGTTGATGAGGACCGTGATGGAATGTTTCCGAGAGCAGCTTCCGAACAACACAAACCTTGCAGCGTGGAAGCCACTGACCCCCCACGTGGTTTCCCTCCAACAAAGACGACCCGTAGGTACGTACCTCCTCTCGACAACGGTGTTGATAAACCTAAACATATCCAGGGTCTTTCCCATTACGCACTACAAATTGATCTCAGCTAGCTCAAGGTACTATTAATTATTCCTGGTCGAGGCCCAGACGTTGAATCAAAATCATGAGAATCTCAAGTCAACCTAGACCACGGTCACCCGACAACGTCGAACCGCGGGCTTTGTGAAAGCAATCATACCAGTTGCACATGGGCTGACTGTGATCTGCAGTATCTATCACAAATGTGCAAGGAAATGAATATTCATTGGCACAGATTCGTTCATGATGCACGTTTTCGTGGGAAAGTGTTAGGGAGCGGGGTGGCATGGTTTCAAACACCGGACATCTTGGCACTGGAGAGCTTCATGTCCAGGTTGGAGATGGGTTATTCCACAAATAGGCTACTGGCGTATACACACGGCGACCGCCAGTTCAAGTAGGGGGTCAAGACATTATTATCTTTTGTTCGATACGGGATACAGAATATATACATGCTTTCGCGTCCAAGAGGTCGTTAAAAAGCCTAATCGCCCCGAGGCGTGTCCATTGGATAGGAATCATCCTGCAGTAGTTCAGTCGAATCGGACTTGTAGAAGGTCTGCTTGATTGTTTTTTGCGTGTATATCTGTGGGGGTGCTTGTGGTAGTACAGCTTCCTGGCTTACATATGTCGGTGGGCCTTGGTGGTAGTTGGTGCTTCTGAAGCCTAGTTGGGGTAGGTATTTGCGCACAAGGGGACGAAGAGTTGGGATGGACGCGCATATAACGGCTAGATTGATCTCAACGAGAATCCATAATGAGAGTCCGTAAGCTTCCCCTATAGATAGGTAATACAATCAGCATCAAGGTCCCTGTTCCAAATTCGATCAGGAATCGCTCACATGTTGAGTCATAAGAGACGTTGTATATCCTGTGAGCATAATAGATGCGAACCCCAGAAGCAGCGCATGCCCTATTTAAATTTAGCAAAGCCCAGCTTTGGTCTGCAGATGGCGGGGGTCCATACAGCAATCCAAGACTCATCAGGCCGGTTAGCACTAATCTTTCTCGAATAGGGAGCCGGAGATTCCAGAAGGTTTGTACTGGAAGTACCAGTATCACCACATCCGTAATGAGGTTGGTTATTGCAAAGGCAAGAGTGCGCGCTATCTCGTCTACGCACTTCGCGGTTGGGGCGAGCGCGATCTCCCAGTAGGCCTGAAGGGGCCTACAAGCAGTGAACATTACAATCAGAAACGCTAAGAGTGCACACAAACACACACACACACACACTGAGTAAGTAAAGGCCGAGATCTTAATCAAATGATCGAGACTTACAGAAGCCCCAGGCAATCACCAGCGCAACCATCGCCCAACTCAAGTATCTGAACGTGGAGTGGGTCAAGAATCGGAGGTATGAGGCGAGGAGAGAAAGTTTGACAAGTATCATGATAATTGTGAGGAGAAGCTGGCTGAAATAGCTCGCCTGTTCACGGTGCAAGTCCCATTAGCGCATTGTTTGTTGGAAGATACCAAGAGCCCTGCTTCGCATCTGGGTGAGGATTTGTATGTACCATTGATGAAGGTTTAACCCATTCCGGTTTATTGTCCCAAATATGGTAACCTAGCCATTAAAATCCAAGAGTTAACAATCCTGTTCTCATCTGAGTGTGTGTGTGTGTGTGTGTCAAGGGTGCCTCCTACCCCATCCATATTTGGTTCCAATGTTTATTGTTACAGTGGAACAAATAATGAAGGGCTATCGTTCAATTCATCAGTCATTGATTCACCAAGTTTGCAGTCGATAAAAGAGCAAAGAGCGCAGAAAAACTGCGACCGAAGGCGTCTTACAACAGCAGCAAGTATGATCCAGTCATCCCAGCCGGCGCATCTTTTCATATGAATGCGGACCCAGAGTCGCAAGCCCACCACGGTACAGCTGATGATCAGAAGAACTATCCCAACGATAAAGAGCTGAGGGCCTTGGTAATCCGGATTTATATAATTGGGCTTTGGCCATGAGGCTATGACCTCAGGTGGGGGAGTTCTCATCATGAGATATTTCAAGACGGCAGTAAAATCTTCATCACCCACGTTGGCAGAGTGGGTGTTTTATCGACCTCTATGCGCATACAAGGCGAGCGAAGCTTTGCCTTGGGGGCGAGAACGGTTGTCCAGAGACAAGAAAATAAAAGAAATCAGATCCTGCAAGGCCCCCCCTGGCTTTTTGAGCTTCGCCGGAATGCAACACTGCCGAGATCTGCAACCTAGAGCAGTGGCCCTAGCGCCATTGTGCGGGGAACCCAGCCACGATGTGCAAATCCGAAAACTCCTCACAACAACTCCTTATCACCGACGCCACCCCTCACTCCTTCGCGTTTGATCACCTCCTTCTGACATCACATTTCCCTCGCTACCGTGCCAGACACTTGGTTGAGCATACCTCACCGAGCGGTTCAAAGATCTTTTCGATGGTTGATCCTGTCAAGCAACATGTATGCCAATCAAGCTGCCTTGTCGGGGGGGAAACGCCTCAAAAGGTAAATGAGCGAAAGGCGCTCACTCGTCGGCCCTATTTGCCCGTACCAGGAGCCAGCAAATCTCCAATTGGCCACTAAAATCGTTCGTCCTCGCTAGCTAGCGGGGCAAGCACGAGGGCAGCTTAAGGGAATAATTCCTTTCAGGGCCACGAGGTGCCCAAATAGGGTAGATATGTACACAGCGGGAGATAAACTTTTGTTCCAGCCCATTTCACTCAACTATGCAATTGAATTAGCCTCAGAATGGAAGTCAATGATTTCATCCCAAGGGCCGCATAATTTCCACCGGTAGCGGTGACCGTTTTGAGTCTCCACTGAGCTCGCTCTCGCACCGACCATGGTTCAAGAAAATGACTCGTCAGAATTTGTGGTAGCCATGGGCGTCAGTCTGGAGCTCAAGAGTTCCGGGTTTTCCAAACAAGTGAGCTTCTCCCCCAAAACTGACCCTGATTGTTGTCAAAGGGACACTTACTGGCTGAATGCAGCCGGTCCAACGCCCTGTCCATCTTGTTTGCAGCTCGTCCGCTTCTTCTTCCATCCACTGCGAATATACTTGGCTAGGCACTCAGCAGCGTGCGAGGGGGGAAATCTCGGGATCACAGGCTCAGCTCCACCATCACTCCGAGGATCACGGCGCCGGACGAAACCCGCTAAACTCGGGCTCGAATCTGGTTTCTGAAACCGCCGGAAAGGAAATAGAGTTACAGATACTCAGATACTTTTAGATTTTGAAGGCCCAGAACTTTCGGCCACCCCGAGCTGGGTTCACACCGTCTTCCAACTTGGGCTTCATCGCCATGATGTCGGACAACAAATAAAAAACCAAATGCAGGGGAAATAATTAGGACTCGATCTCAGGGGTGACAGCGTGATTCCCCCCTCTTCTTCCCTGCATCTCAGCAATCTCACTAACCATCGAAACAAAATCGAAACAAAGGCTTAGTAATAATACGGGGAGAGCCTGAGTGAAAAACCAACCAGTGGGAAGGAAGCCAAGGTTGCGTCTCCTCTTTTCGCCACAGGTTTCGCCTTGTGGACTTCCTCGGTCGGCGATCGAACAGGCCGACTTAAGTTTTAACTATCTCTGCGAGTTGCAATTAATTTAACTCTTCAGGAGCGCTTTTTACTTCCGGAATCCGGATGCATGGTGACGGGAAACCACGTTGCTTTAACAATAAGAACCGGCATTTGGCCCCAAACCTGGCCATTGCTCGCAGCTCTCGCCTTCCTGCCAAGCCTTTAATACCGGTCGCTGAATCCTTTATTGAATTTCCTCGCACCAACCAAATCCTGCATGCATATTTCTCCCCGCCCTCCCCTTCAGGTTCACGCACAGACTCTAGACTCCTCTCGACTTTGAATTTGACAGGATATCGAACCTGGGTAGATACAATGACCACGTCTATCCTCCATATCAATACAACGATGCAAAAAGAAAAGATAAAAAAAGTCGAACTAGGACCGAGGGAGTCGTGGCTTGCCGCTAGCCGCGTCACATTCTCCCACCATATCAAATTTCAAGGTTGGGTTTGTAGTATCGTACTTATTCTAGTTCATTACCTACTATGTAGGTAGGGACTACTACCAACGGATCCTCGGGCCGACTTTTCCAGCCAATAGTGTTGACGTGTAGTCCCTGTTCAAAGCACTCCCACCATCCAGCATCAGGCCATGGCCACAAAATTTATAGAGCTGCCCATCTACTACGACTCGTAGGTACTGGCTACCGACCGCCAAGGATCTCTGTGAGCAGAGGCACTAAACTGGCTTTTTTTTTCCCCGGTTTGATCCCTCTTTCCCCTTTACACAAGCCACCTGGTCTGTCATGCCACCATGTAGCAGTTGTGTACCATAAACGCTCACAATTCTCTAGAGCTTTCATTCACTGCTCTCTTTGGTATTGATATTACTGCTTTGTACGCAACTTATGTTCCATATTCCTCCACCTCCCTAGGTTGAATCATTGGTTGTCTCCCGTCATTGCCCGGACATGCTTTAACAATGATGGGGTTTACACTGGGTCTTCCTTAGAGGATATTATCACCTTCTTTCATCGTTGCATAATAATTTTTTTTTCAATGTTAATATCTCACCCAACTTCATTAGACCTTTCATCCTCCCCAAGGTGACCTATATCAATTGTACTCTCTGCCTTAATGGGTGGTCCAGTGAGGTACTTCCAGCTCCTAGCCCCCGATCTAGTCCCGCCGAGGGAGATTAAGTGTTACCAATGCTCTGACACTAAGCTGGGTCTCATTGCCAAAACCAGAATCAATGTTTCACCTAGAGGCATTCGCTCGGACGTCCTAAGTACCTTATTGGACCTTCCATCTTTAAAAGCTGCCAATTATATTAATGCATACTGTCAGTATTCACGGTAATCCTGGTTTTGACTTACCTGAGCTCCAGGACATGCCATTATCACAAACACAGCACTGCGCATGAACCTCGATGCATGCTTCCAAAGGGTATCACTGTCATGCCTGAAGCCTTGCTAAATATATCACTGCCTTCACTTCAGACCACACTTACCATACGCATTGTGGGCGGTATCACGAGGTCAGTCCATTACCCCCGTTGAATTTTGAATCCCCTGGCTAAAGTAACGCCAGCTTATCTCCTCCCAAACTCACGACCATCACGAGTAGTAACAACAATTTCAACAACACAGGTCTTTTTATTACGTCGTGGCTTGCAATTTCACGGATTTGAGAGCCTGTCAGTTCCGCATCTATAAAATACCTTACGCAGGCCAGAGGTACCCTGCTGAAGCATTTTAAAACACACCTTATCATCAAGTCCGATACTTTACTTAACATCAGCCTTCCAGGATGGTGGAGTCGTGAGATACTAGATAACCCCCATGCCAATTAAATTGACCACCAACACCTATTTCCCCTGCAGCGCCAAATTCCCCTACCTAAAAGAGCTCTTTAAAATTTATCTTGACTAGCAAGCAACACGTTTTATTTGCAAATTGCTGGAATCACTGCCCGGGAACTTTTTCTTCCTTGTCATCTGCTCCCACCCAGACCTGAAATCAAAAGACAAAAAAGGTTTAAATAAAGGTGAAAAGATTATAATTGAAGTGGTGGTTCCAATTATGATTATTGGGCTGCTGATGTTTTTTTATCTTCTAGAGAAGACATAACATTATTAAGAAGAAGGGGGACGCTGCTGCTCTGGAGCGCTCTGTTCGACAGTCTGTGGATGGGGAGAATAATCGTCCGCTTCCTTATGCTCCTTAATTGCGATCAAGGTTAGACCTCCCAAGGTTTATTTATATATTCTATTCAATATTGGTATGTAGTCATAATCTTTTATTCTCATAATTGTCTATACTCTCTAAATTCTTATCCACGTATATCCAGACAATTCTTTCAGTCCTAAGTACTGAAGTATTAAGTTCTATATGCTTTTTTTCTGTTAGAGCATATGTCCACTTCTATACACAGGTTATATTTTTTATGTCGAATTTTCTTGTACAACCTACTCTATTTACTCTGCCCATCGTAATATTTCATTAGCCTTGTGGTATATTCCCAGGAAGTCACAAGTGTCGAACGTCTATGGATCTGGACCGTCAGCCGTTTGCGAAGGAAGCAACCACGAGAATCCTCTATAGCATAGAATTTCTTATGTATTTCATATACTTAAGGAGAGAAGACATCTCCATATGAAAGACTTCTCAACAACCAATCCTTATCAATCAGGTGTTCTGTTTCATAGTCTTTCTACAGCAGGTGTTGGTATTGCGGTGTTGAGCTGAAATATATATTAGGTCAACAACACAAAATTTATCTCACCCTTCCATGAAGTATCTTTAAAAAACGTCAATCAACATTCCGTCCGATTACGCGT
Organism: Aspergillus conjunctus; assembly: GCA_027569095.1. Taxonomy (NCBI): domain Eukaryota; kingdom Fungi; phylum Ascomycota; class Eurotiomycetes; order Eurotiales; family Aspergillaceae; genus Aspergillus; species Aspergillus conjunctus. Next base: position 18,168 of record JAPDEL010000051.1, on the reverse strand, counting down.
TATCTCGACTGAATAGTCGACCTATGAATGTTGACTTATCCCCGCGCGTGTTAGAGAATAACTGTGCACCCGGCTTCCATTCCACATTGGGGTCAGTGTTTGCCAAGCCTCATGGTCATTCATTCCTTCGCCCACCCACTCTCCGCCCCCTCCATTCTGTTCCCCTCGTCTGGCAAATCCTCCCAAAATTAACTCTGGATCGTGCACTTCCGTATGCCAAACTGACACTCTTCCGCCAACCAGTCGGCGGACCCTAGAATTGGACACTGCTTGCCCGGTGGATCGGGGGTTGATCTGGAGCAGGGGCTCTAAGCGGTGGGAAGCTCTAGTAAGAAGGGATGTCGTGTGGAACGACAAGCTGCCACACCGAATCTCTTCGACGTACCAAGGAAAACCGAGCGGGCGCCTTATCAAGACTTCTCGAAATATGATAAGTCTTGGTAAGATTTTTGCCTTTCTTGGACCTCTTGACAGGCGTATGAAACCCCTGTGCTTCTCATTAGTGAGTCGTCAATGATTGCTGATGCTCGACCGGAATAAAGCTGATCGTGTGAGTCGGATGAATTATGAACATACGAAAAGCAGACAATAATGCCCAGAGATATCACAAGGCTTGTCAAGTCTTGACACTTAGCGCGGTGGAGCGGGGTGTGGAGTACATCCAGTCATTGGCCTGTGATTCAACGAAGCCCACCGCTCCTTGGGCAAATGCAATATTTGCTGATGAATTCTAAGAAGAATTATATATCTAAAGACTTTTCCGTATGTGGTTCTTCCGAATTATGATGTCGCCTTCCTCCTGTCTCTTTGAACGGAATGAAGGTGTACTTCAGGGGTCCATTACATACGGAGAACCTCTGGCAATCTAACCCCGCTAGGCTACCCCATCGAGCCATCTCATCGTTTCCATGTGGAGGCAGCGTCGTCTCTATCCCGGGTATAGACAAGTCTCAGCTGTGTGAGGGGTTGATGTGGCCAATCGTTTTTCAGATGCCTAAGGGGCCAACCGGGGTGGACAAGGTATATCAACGTTATCGGGTGCGGCTAATCGTGGCTGTTTTAAATTAGAGCCATTACTTTTGGAATAAGACTATAAATGGGAGGTTGCATCCCGACTCTTGCGAAACCACCAGGATTCTCTGGAGTGACCACACACCACACCTCCTCAAGGCTGTGTTGGCCCGCGACCTGGAAATGCGGGTTACTCGGTAGACTGCAGGGTGATAGATGAAGCAGGCAATGACAAGCATGTCCCACGAGTTCAATGGTAGTTTGCAGCCACTTGGCCTCACTCTGCCTCCGACCAAGAGAACGTTGGCTCGGCCTAGCTCGAGACAACAGAAGCTGATCGACATTCGACCGAAAGGTAGGAATCTCAAATCTCTGAAGTTCGAATTTCCCGCGTTTTCTGCTCTGCGTCACGCTCTAGGTCTGGGTACTGAGGCAGATGGTGTTTTCCCTAGGAGCCGTGGTCGTGGTGACCCCATCGAATCCGGCCGAATTCAAGCGCAGACAGCACGCGCAATCCCAGAAAAACCAACGTGATCGAATGAAGGCTGCACTCGAGCAGATGGCGCTGATACTAGAGTCAGGGGGTGTCGGCAGTGGGCAGAAGGGGAATAGTGGTACCAAGGTTTGTGGCCAATCCGGGAGCCGTATCCGCGCACGCGCGTTGCTAACCGTACCCGGCTTGAAGGTTGAGCTGGTCGAGGCGGCCGTCGAATACATTCAGGGCCTGCAACGAGAGATAAGCGAATTAAAAGAAGGTCGACCTGAGACTAGTCATTATTCCTAGCTGAATTCAAGGGGTTTTTTTTCTGTCCACTTCTACTTACTGTTTTTGCTTCTCTTCGGCCCTTTTCACGGTCCAATCACAAGACGTTCCTAGGTCATTTGTTCGCCTCTTCTCACCTAATTATTTGGGGTCACCTTCTTGATTATAGCATCCCCGATGCCGAGATTTTCTGTGTATTCGCCAATGTTGATGGCTTCATCGGGGCGCATTATCTGAGGCAGGCGATTATCCGGCAATGTGTTGGGTCGCAGGGAATCAGATTTCAGGGTCACGGAGCATGCTCGACGGCAGGGTACGGATTGGCCTAATCCATGGCGACTATCTAGTTCTGGACGCTACCTGAGAACTTCCAAGACAACATCGCCGAGAAACTGGCGGAACTGAAGGCGGCGGTACGAGAGGGAAATTAACTTATGATGGTGGGGAGCGCTCTACGCATATACACCAAACCGCAGTGCACAAGACGACAGACGCAATCTAGGCTGGACAAACGAAGCTGATATATATTAACTGCCCTCCTGACGCTGGTTGCCAAGAGCACATGTCCCTTTGGAGTCTGTGTGAAACTGGGAACACGTTCCATAGGGTGGGTTGTTCATTGGCCCGACAAGCTTTCGCAGAGAGCTTCACACCAATGTTCTTAAGAAGCGGAGGACTTGGCAGAGCTGGGAATTCGGCGCCAAGACTGCCAGTGACACCACCTAAGGAGCGATATCACGGTCGCTGGGATACTCAGGCAAGGTGCAAGTGTGAGATCAGTGCATGGGTGGAGGTTATTGGCAATCGGGGGTAGTCTTGGACTTTGGAGAATTCGCGCAGGGGAGGCTGCATGGCGAGCATATATAGTCCCCGCCAAACGGACGCTTTCCCATGTCGATTGTCACCCCTGAGAGCTTCGAGAAGGTCAAAGAACGTCAATCTATCCCTCCGAGGGTTCGTCTTCCTGGGTAAAAATGGTTCTTCATCAGTTTGATTACATTTTTGCCATCGGCACCATCTTTGCATTCCTCGACGCGTGGAACATCGGTGCCAATGATGTCGCTAACTCGTGGGCGACATCGGTGTCCTCGCGGTCTCTGAAATACTGGCAGGCGATGATACTCGCTAGTATAATGGAGTTTGGTGGCAGGTAAGTAGCCCTTCTTCTCTGATACCATTCTACCCCATGGGTCAAGATTTAGCTAATATTTTGATTTCAGTATGGGTGTCGGATCACAGGTCGCTGATACTATCCGAACCAAGGTCGTCGATCCCGACCTCTTCGAAGGCAACGCCACCTTGCTCATGTTGGGAATGGCGTGTGCAGTCGTTGCCTCGTCGATCTATCTTACGGTCGCCACGAAACTCGGCATGCCTGTTTCGACCACCCACTCCATCATGGGAGGTGTCATTGGAATGGGTGTCGCCGCTGTCGGAGCGAAAAATGTTACCTGGTGGGGAGGAGACATCAACTCTGGTGTCGTCCAGGTGTTCCTGGCCTGGATCATCGCACCTTTCTTGTCCGCTGCTTTTGGTTCCATCATCTTCCTCATCACTAAGCATGGTGTGCTCCAGAGGAAGGACCCACTCATGAAGGCTTTGTACGGTATTCCTTTCTATTTTGGAATCACCTCCGGTCTTCTGACTAGTATGTCTTACCCTTTTGTTCCGAAGTGTTGCTATTTTGTGCCGTGTCGCTAACAAGTTCTCCAGTGCTTATTGTGTGGAAGGGGGGCTCGAGCAGAATCAAGCTCACCGACGATGGGATCATTGGTACCATCTTCGGTGTGGGTTGCGGCGTGGCTCTTCTTGTCGCCGTGTTTTTCCTCCCCTGGCTATACCGAAAGGTGGTCAAGGAGGACTGGGAGCTGACATGGGCTCACCTCCCATTAGGCCCTCTGCTTCTGCGCCGTGGTGAACCTTCCCCCCCTCCCGAGGGCTATAAGACCGTGGACGACTACTACCGCGGCCACAAGACCATGGATGAGCTTAAGGCTGAGCGTGCTGCCGGTGATGTAGAGAGCGATGGCGACCTGAACCAAGGCAAGCGGGTCGACTCGGAGGAAGGAGATAAGCCTGGAAACCGGGTCGTTGTTGCTGCTGAGCCCGCAACAGAGGAGTTCAAGATTTCCGGCCCTCGTCCCGAGGGAGGAAACTTCCACCCCGCTGTTCTCTTCTGGCAGGTGAAGCGCTTGCTTTTCCGCGGTTTGGAGAAGGATGTCATCTCTCTGCAGAACAAGCGAAACATTCTCACCGGTGATATCGAGATGGTTCACGCCCACTCCACCCACTACGACAACAAGACTGAGTTTGTGTACTCCTTCCTCCAGGTCCTGACTGCTGCAACTGCTTCCTTCACCCATGGAGCCAATGATGTGTCCAAGTACGCCGCCCCCCCAATACTCTTAGGCTGAGTCCCTAATTTGACCTTAGCGCTGTCGGCCCTTACGCGACTATCTACTACATCTGGTCCACCAACGATCTCCAGTCAAAGAATCCTGTCCCTTATTGGATTCTGTTAGTATCGAAATCTCTTGTCCCATCTTCCAAATCTAACTTTCTCCAGGGCCTTCGGTGGTGCCGGCATTGTTATTGGCCTCTGGACATATGGTTACAACATCATGCGCAACTTGGGTAACCGCATCACCCTTCACTCTCCCTCTCGTGGATTCTCCATGGAGTTGGGCTCGGCTATTACTATTATTATGGCTACTAAGCTGAGTACGTCTGGACCTGACCTATCTGTTTAATGACTTACTAATGCCCTTTCAGAGCTCCCTATCTCCACCACACAATGTATCTCCGGTGCCACTGTCGGTGTTGGTCTCTGCAACGGAACCTGGAGAACTATTAACTGGCGCATGGTTGCCTGGATTTATTTTGGCTGGATCATTACCCTCCCCGTGACCGGTATCATCTCGGGTTGCCTGATGGGTATCATCATCAACGCTCCTCGCTGGGGTATGCCTCTGTAAACTCGCATACAGTCAGTTTGCGAGATGGGCCTATACTCTCAACTCTTGCAATATGCACTTCATTGTGTTGCTTAATTCCTAATTCCGGGTATACCCTATGCTGTGGTTCATCGTGGCTTTTGGTGCCGATCGAATGTGGTTGATGTATTTTACGGTCTGACGAGTCTGCAATGAGTCGCTGGTTGTAGTACATGCAACATTCTTTTTAACATTAGACTGTCTCTTCAAGAAACAATATCACTAATGCAGTATTTTAATGATTTGATAATTGTAAAATTCCGATCAACCAACCAGAAGACTTGTATTTAGGGTTATCTGCCATGGGGACCTTCGGGAGCACCGAGCGTACCTTGGAGGAGAGGACCCCAACAAATAAGGGTAATGAATTTGCAATCCAGCCGATCAATATCCAATAATATTCTGCACCACTATTTGAAGCTAACTATAAATATTGGGGCTCTGGTTGGTGATGGTAACCTTGGGGGAAATCTATCTACATTAGGGTTTCATATAAGAGTGTTGATGTGAAACTACCTTATCATTTGACCACCCACCCTCTCCTCTCTTCTTCTATTCTCTTCTTCTACTCTCTCTGCTACTCGAACATATTCGTGCCTAGCTTCATCGAAAGGTGTAGAAGTATTCATCATGGGCTCGATCGGCTACGAGACCCCAGAGACCCGACAGCTCCCCGTCACCCTCCTCTCGGGGTTCTTGGTCTGTTTCTCTCTTCTCACCCACTCACTCCCACCCCTTCATCTAGCCATACGACTCCATTGTATACTAACTACCCAACTACTACCAGGGCAGCGGGAAAACCACCCTCCTCGAACACATCCTGAAATCCTCAGACCACGGGCTGCGAATCGCCGTCATCGTAAACGACATGAGCACGTATGTCCTCCCCTCCCCAACCCAATTTCATATTTCCACTTGAAGCTAAGTCCAGTAGGCTCAATATCGACGCCACTCTCATCACCAACCACAAAGTCTCCCAGACCAAAGAAAAGCTCATCCAGCTCCAGAACGGGTGTATCTGCTGTACACTCCGCGGCGACCTCCTTGCCGAGCTTGCCACGCTCACGAGACAGAAGGGTGTCGACTACGTGATCATCGAGAGCACGGGAATCAGTGAGCCGATGCAGGTGGCCGAGACGTTCACGGCGGAGTTCAGCGCTGCGATGCTAGAAGCCGAGGACCAGATTATGGGTGATGACGCGGATGAAGAAGGGAAGAGGATTTTGCGGGAGATGTATGTCTTTTTTTATCTTCTTTCGTTTTAAATTTAACCCCCCCTACAACGAGGGAAGTGAGTGCTTTACTTTTACTGACCGGGCTGGGTTGGGTTTGGTCTAGTGTGAACATGGGCGGTCTCCACGCGCTCGCAACACTCGATACAACCGTCACGGTCATCGATGCCTTCAATCTTCTTTCGAACTTTGACACGGCGGAGTTTCTGTCCGACCGGTACGGCGAGAGGGAGATTGTTGAGGAGGATGAACGCACGATTTCCGATCTCATGGTCGATCAGATCGAGTTCGCGGACGTGCTGATCATTAATAAGATCGAGACGGTTCCGAAATCGACAAGGGCGAAGATCATGCGGTTGGTGCGGTTGCTGAACCCGACTGCGAAGGTGCTCGAGAGCTCGTACTCGCGTGTGGACGTGAGGGAGATTATCGGGACTAGGAGGTTCGATTTTCTGAAGGCTGCGTCGGGGGCGGGCTGGTTGAGGAGTTTGCATGAGATGACGATGCAGACGACGGGGGCGGGCAGGAGGATGGCGCCGAAGCCGGAGACGTTGGAGTGAGTTCCCCCTCTTTGTTTTATCATGGTTCATGGAAGGGGGTTTGTCTTAGGGGAGTGGGAGCTGATAGTGGCAGATATGGGATTAACAACTTTGTCTATTCGGCTCGACGGCCTTTCCAGCCGCGGCGTCTTTTCTCGTTGCTTCATGATAAGTTTATTCTACTGCAGTCACTAAATGAACACGATGACAATGGCGATGATGAGGAGAATGAAGAGGATGAACAAGAAGACAACGACGACGAGGAAGACGAAGAAGACGAAGAAATGGACGACTTCGACCAACCTGACCAAACCGTCATTCTCGCCAACAAGCGCTCCCACGCAGCCTTCGGCCCGATCCTCCGCTCCAAAGGCTTCTTCTGGCTCGCGACCCGACCCATGCAATTCGGCGAGTGGAGTCAAGCCGGCGGAATGCTCACCATCGGCTGTGGTGGGCCTTGGTTTGCGGAGCTCGACGACGAGGCGTGGCCTGAGGACAAGGACGTGCGGGAGTCTATCGAGAACGACTTCCAGGGACAATGGGGTGATCGACGACAGGAGCTGGTGTTTATTGGCGAGGGGCTGGACCCGGAAGCGGTTACAAAGTTGCTGGATGAGTGTCTTCTTGATGATGGGGAGATGGCGGAGTGGGAGGGGGTCATGGGGGATGAGAGGCTATCGAGGGAGGAGAAGGCTGAGAAATTGGGAGATATGTGGGAGGATGGATGGGAGGAGTGGCCAGAGTTTGGGGAGGAGCATCATTAACCTATCTTGAAAAATCTCGATTCTCTCGACATTGGAAAAAATAAAAGTCGGTGTTTTTAGAAAACACTCATAAAGAATGCTGTGGGATAGCCACCTAGTATAGTATTCCCAAGCTCTATAAAACCAAATCAAGACCGCAATTGACATAGAAACAACTCCTCATAATATATCACATCATCAAGGTCATACCACATAAATCATTCCTCCACAGAGTCATTATGATTCCCCTTAACCTCCCCAGGCCTCACACCATGCACCTTGTAATACCGAAAGTCTCGAACGGAGAAAAAGGACAACAGGCCAGCAAGGCCACTATAAAGCGAACACGGTTAGCACCAAGCCCCAATGCATATAACGACTCAAATCCATCACGATCGAAAACTCACCATAGAATAATAGCCAGCGTAGCCAAAATCCCTCCTAACGCACAGCTACTCCCGCGGCACCACCCACTCGTCCCCATAACTGTAATGATAAACAATACCAACCAGAAGACGGTATCGATCATATTCAGGATCATGTTAGCCTTGAGGCTGGCCCATTTGCTGAATCGTTCAACGTGTTCGGTGAGGAGTTGGTAGGCGAGGAAAAGGGCCGATTTGATGCTCTGTACTAGGTCAGCCTCTTTCTCTGGCTAGATGGTAATAGAAGCGTCAAGAGAGGTAGGGCTCTGAGACTTGGGAGCTTACGACGGGTATCCCCCATGTACTGGAACGACCGCGTTGAGTTCCTTTATTGGCTACACGGGCGATGGCGATGATGAAGGTGAGGAGTATGAGGGAGCCGATGAGGATGTGCAGGCGGAATTTGAGTTTTGGCTGGTTTTTCATGGAGAGGTTCATCTTGAGGGAATATGATATGAATAGAAATTGAGTGACGCAATGGAACAGTGATGGAAATAATTAATCTATCAGGTGAGATTGATGAGGTTTATATATGTGTGTCTGGAGCGGCATGGTTGGGTGGCTATTTCGTACTCGTACAGTTATCCCACTGCGTGAATATGCGAGAAACGAGATACGAAACAAGTTGCAGAAATCAACTGAGAGGTTCTAGGCAACACGATAATCATTATTCATGGATCGAACTGGCCCTGACTTAGAGTTCGTATCCTTTCCCGGATCGGGGTATCGGTACGAACCGACGAAATTGGCTCTCGGGAACATGGGGGAAAGAGAGTTAAAACTGTAGCCTAGGGATATAGATTTCTTCCAGCTCAATTCACCAAGTACCATAGTACAAGCATAGCCCCAGCGTGCCACCTCCCCGCCAACGCCCGTCCCGCTCCACCCGTCGGACTTGGATCGCTCCCAGCAGAATCGGTCGCCGATGCTGAACCCGCAGCCCCTGTCGGTGGATACACCCCATTGCACCCCCCACTCCCCGTCGCCTCCTGGTTGCCTCCCTCACTGCACGTCGACCGCCGCGGATCCACACACTCCGTCAAATAGAAATCCGCATTCCCGAAGTGCTGATACGCGTTGGGAATCGCCCCACTGTTGAGATACACATCACACCGGGACGTCGTGACCTCCTGCCCGCCCAGGTTCGTGCTGATGGTGGAGACATACGTCGTCACGAACGCGGCCATGCTGGACTCGGTGGCCTGCGCGGTGAGCTTATCGATCATGCGGATCCCCACCGAGTCGGTGTAGGTGAATGCCGTCTGGGTGCAGGAGGCCGGGTTACTGATGGTCATCGGGGCGTAGTAGTGCGTTGTGATTGTGGGGTTCTTTGTGGTTTCGACGGGGGGGTCGGCGAGGTAGAAGCCCGAGACGGGCAGGTTGGTGATGTTGGGCAGGACGTGGAGTTCGGTGGTGATTTTGATCTCGGCTACGCCGTAGCCGTTGGAAATGGCGTGGAGATAATCGGTGCCAACACCGGTGGAGGTGGAAGTGGGCGAGACTGTGAGGGGTGCGGTGGTGGTGACGGGGTCGAGAGTGGAGGTGGTATCACCCCAGAGGGGTTTGTAGACGTCGACTGTGGCGAGGTATTCTACGCGCCATGCCGAGGATGGAGCTGCCGCCGTGAGGCAGAGGAGGAGGTGCCGGGAGGGTAGCATGGTTGGGGATGACAATTGTTTGCTGGGACTGTGGTTCTTGTGGTGTGGAATGCGAAAGCTGGGGCTTTAATAAGGGGCGCTCTTTGTGCCGTTTCTAATGTCGAGACCCTTGCCAAGGCATTGGCGCATTTATGCTAAACTGGAATACGAGAGGCTTAATGACTCCGATCTGCGTGATTGGAAAGGTGCTCTCTGACGCGGAGATTACCCGTGAGATAGTGTCGGGGGGATACGAGACGGCTCGGAAAAGGTCTAGCCAGATAGATTCGGACATGATTAAGATAAAGTCTCTGGCACTATCTGCCCCGGACACCATTGATTGATATCCGGGTTCATTTTCCGTCCTACCCCAAGGGAGAACTGAACCCCAACCCGGTCACAGACACTCTGGAGGGGCATCATGAGTTTCCTGAACGACTCCCGAATGCGAATTATAGATCCGTATGGGTTCTCCGGCTCAGGGGAGATAAGTAAAGATTGTAGATTGGGAAAACATTCTGGTTGATGAGCGAGAAAGTCCCTCAGGTTTGGAACAAGCACCACGCAATCGTCCTCGGCACAGTCCGCCAGATGTAGAAATTTCAGACTCGGGGGTAGAATATCCTTGAGGCAAACCACATTCTCCGTGTCCCAGGGATAGAGATTTAGCAGGTTGCTCACGCGAATTCGAAGATCCCACAGCTTGTGGAAATCCGTCAACGGCCCGAACCACTGATTATGTGACATGGAGTCGAAATACTCCGAATACTCAGCGCTGTAGGGAGGGGGGCAGCTGAGCCCTAAAAGATTCAGATGGAGAACCTCCAGGCTGTGCTTTTGTGTTTGCAGCGATTCGTAGAAACGCGACGGGACGAAAAGGGGATTCCATCCGGCGAAATCTATCTCCTCTGCGTACGCGACACAATCTGGCTCGTTCGTGTGCTCGTAGATAAAGCGCTTGAGGTTGGCGCAGGACGTGATGAAATCGGCCATCCCATGCTGTCCCATACAGAAGAAATCCAGAACCAGAGACTCTACCGGTGACGTACCTGGCGGGGGATGGAACGCTGGATGATTGTCTATCTCGTAGCGCGACTGAAAATCTTGAGCGGGGCCCAGCCGGACAGTGCGAAGCGAGGGTAAATGAAAAAAGGGAAGGTATTCGCGGTGGCCCAGCACGATGGAGTGGTCACGCCAGGTAAGGTCGAGAGTCTCCAGATGCCGCAAGGCCGGGAGGGTGTTGGTATCAAATGGGACCTGTTTCCATGCGGCCCTGGAGACGATCCGGGCGATCCACCCTTCGGGGCGGTTGTGACAGGCGGAAAGCGCAGTCAGATTGGGGAGCAGGGGAAGGAGAATCGCTATCCATGCCTCGATGCAGTTGCCGGACAGGCTTTTCAGCCACTCTTCCCATTCCACCGGCGACTCGCTGATGAGATCTATGAGATCCCGGACGGCCGGCCATAAGGGGACCCGCGGATTTTCCGGCGCGTGCTCTGTCACGGAAAGCTTGTGGATGGAGGATCTCAGCGCCGTGTTGGCCAAGGCGACGCCAACCAGACGCGGAAGATGAGACCATTCGATGTGGATCGAGCGGAAAGCGATGGCGAGCAACAGGGCACGCCACCGTCGGCACACCTGGACTAGGTGGAGTCGGTCATCGACGTCGCGGATTTCACGGACAATAGCAAGGAGGATCTCCGGGGGTAAACGGTCCATCGCTCGGAAACCGGGGATGCCCTGGACAGCTCAAGTGGAGTCAATGGGTGAATGCGTGGCACAATGACGGGTCGCTGTGTATTTTTCCAGATTTTCGGCTTATTTTCACAATCGAAATATCTTGAGCTGAGCTTGGCAATTTCTTACTCAGACGAGACGAAGAGGAAACCCCTGAAGAATCTCATTTCGCTTCTATTTTAGGATGCGGTGGGATGCGGGCTAAGCTTCTTAGTGTCAGCCACCTTCCTTTGCAATTACAGGAAGATCATCTTGCTGACCAGAGGGTATAAATAACACTGCTCCCTTTGCTACCGAGATCAACAGCTTGACGGACCTGATCGGATTATTTCTCACCATGGCGACCCCGTCTCTCACATACTCGAGCCCCGTGGCTCCAACAGCTCTGCCCTCTGTACCCCTGAACGTGATATCCTATAGCCATACGCCAGGCTGGTTCTCGTCGCCCGCGCGCGGCTGGAACTCATTCGGCCTGCAGGCTAACCCGGGCATTAACTCAGGCTTCTCCTTCGATCAGGCCGGTGTCCTCGCCCAATGTGACGTCTTGGCCACGACCCTGGCCTCGGGGGGCTACTCGTACTGCAGCTTGGACTCGGGCTGGTCAGTAGGCTGGTTCGGTGATGACAACGGACGCATCATCCCCGACACAGACAAATTCAATGACCTCCCCGGCATGGCGGATGAACTCCACGCGAAGGGTCTAGAGTTCGGCGTTTATCTCGTCCCGGGCGCATTCCAAGCCGATCTGGACAAGACCATCTACGGCACCAACACGAAGATCGGGTCTGTTTGCTCCGGCGATGAGGGCCTCGCGCGATGCGTGTTTGACTACAGCCAACCGGACGTGCAGACCTGGCACGACTCGGTCGTGAACCTGCTCGCAGAATGGTTAGTCCTCCCCCCCCCCTTCTCAATCGCCCACTTCAACTTTGACCGAAACTGACGAAATAAATAAAAACAGGGGAGTCGACTTCATCAAACTCGACTACGTCACCCCCGGCTCCCCCGATAGTGGCCAGAACCTCCCCGGCGACCAGAGCGCCGCCGTGGTGGCCTTCCACAACGCCATCGCGCAATGCGGCCGCCCCATGCGCCTCGACATCTCCTGGAAACTCGACCGCTCGCCAAACTACTTCACGCTCTGGAGCCAAAACGCCGACTCCATGCGGACTGACCAGGACATCAACAACTCCGAAAGCTCCGTCTTCGTCGACTGGCAGGTCGTCCAGCGCGCCATCGAGAACTACCGCCAGTGGATCGTCACCGCGCTGCAGACCTTCGGCTCGACGCTGACCATCTACCCGGACCTGGATAATCTCTACGTCGGCAACGCCCAGTCGACCAGCGGGGTCAGCGACACCCAGCGCCAGACCATCATGACGCACTGGATCGGCGCCGGCGCGAACCTGATCATCGGCTCGGACCTGACCACCCTCGACGAAACGGGGGTGAATCTGCTGACGCACCAGGAGGCGCTGAACGTTGCCGAGTTCACGGCGATTTACCCCATGCAGCCGCGCAACCCGGGCTCGGGCAAGCAGGATCCGCAGCAGCTGCAGGCGTGGATTGCGGGCCCGGCGCCGTGGGGTGAGGCGGTGGTGGTGCTGGCGAACTACGGGCCGGATCAGGGCCATGGTGGATTTGGGTCGTCGCTGTCGGGAACACAGACGGTGACGGTGTCCCTGGCAGATTTGGGCATCCCGGAGGGGTACAGTGTGTATGATGTGTGGGCGGGTGTGGGTGTGGATGTCTCCAATGGCCAGATCAGTTACCAGCTGGATGAGGGGGCGAGTGTTTTGCTGCACTTGACGAGGGGGTAGGCTGGCTTCCTGGTGTTTGGTCATAGATTATCACTTATTGTAATTTTACCGTTACTGTACACTGTTTGGATCGGATATTCTAAGATGGTCAATAGAGATCGATCGGTATATAAGGACGTTCCAGCACTGTGGCTTACCACGTCTAGGGCAATGTCTGGTTCGTGATGATGGGTGCAGTTGCCAATGGGATTTCATCGGTGGCCTGTCCCTGTCTTAGACGAGTCAAGTGTTTATTTGACTTCCACCCACAGAGTCGGCCTCTTATGGGAGTCCGAAACTGTAGTCGCCCTCAGATATCCGGAGCCATGGAAGCGGGGCAAGTATCTGAAGTTCGTTCATCCTACTCTCTCATATAACAACTACAGTAACAAATTCTCGTTATATTCCGAAGTACTGGCTGTGGTTTCGCACCGGGGGCCCCTGATGGCGGTGCTATCGTTCTTGGATTGAATGGGGACATCTTGTTCTCGTGTACATATGTTCAAAGCTTACGATCCAACAGCAACATTAAACATCGGGGTTAAGGTCAAGCTAAGTAAGTATAGCTCCACCAGCAAAGTCATATAATGTTAAACAAGCTTATTTAAGAAAACAGCGACATACTTAATGGCCCCTAGAGCTGCTTTGGGATGCACATGTCCGAGGTCAGTGTTTATATGGATGTATCTTGGTGGAAAAGGGTTAAAATAATGGAACGAGTACCCGCCCCGCCCTATGGTTCATCGATCATAGGAGTAGCTTTAGTCCTTTTGATATACCTACCACACCCTATCCAGATAATCAGAGTAATTTATTAATGCTTGGCCAAGATCCTATCAGACAGGTTTGAGTCACATCCAGAGCTTCAATGCTTTGAGTGCCGTATTAACGCCCGTCACGTGGTTGCAATGTGACTCACTCATTCCTTGGATGCGATGCCCATCCATCGCCTCTTAAACATGCCTCGCTTGGTCAACACAAAAGGCACCACCAGCGATTAATCAACAACTGGAGCAAGAGACGCAAAAAGAAGCGAAATCAACCAGGATGGCAACCGTGACAACAGACCGCGCGAAGCAGCCTTTTAGCCGCCCACTTTTCGAGTCGCTCATGAAGCGCCGCATGTTTTACACGGAGGCCTTTGAAATCTACCGAGCCTCTGGAACGCTTAATGGAGATAATAGGGGTTTGTTTGACTATGGACCACCGGGAGCTGCCCTGCAGTCCAATATTGTTGACATATGGAGACGGCATTTTGTCCTCGAAGAGGATATGCTAGAGCTTGATTGCACCATCCTAACCCCCGAGGCGGTCTTCAAAACAAGTGGACATGTGGATAAGTTTGAAGACTGGATGTGCAAGGATAGTAAAACGGGCGACTTCCTTCGCACCGACCATCTGGTGGAGAGTGTCCTTGAAGCGAGGCTTTTAAGGATGACAGGGCCGCGAGGGGCCTGAATACTAGTCCTGCACGCACCACACCCGTGGATGCCAAAAAGCAAAAGAGGCAAGTGAAAAATATTCAAGCCGTTGAGCTTTCTGCCGCTCAGGTCCAGGATTATGAAGAGATTCTTGCCAAGGTATGTTGCGTTAGATAACCCCCCCCGAAAGGGCAAACCGCAGGAAACTGCCAATTCTTCTGCCAGTGTTGATTTCTCACTGTACCAATAACAGATTGACAATTACGACGGCCCGGATCTTGCTGAATTGATATCCCGGTTGGATATTCGGAATCCAGACGGGAATAACCCCGTCCTCCCACCAACTCCGTTCAATCTGATGTTCAAGACAACACTGGGCCCTACCAGTGCCTCACCGGGGTATCTACGCCCTGAAACCGCCCAAGGTCAATTCCTAAATTTCAAGAAACTGCTTGATTATAACCAGGGTATCATGCCATTTGCGTCGGCATCTATTGGAAAATCCTTCCGCAATGAAATCTCTCCCCGCTCGGGTCTTCTGCGCGTTCGGGAGTTTCTCATGGCAGAGATTGAACATTTCGTGGACCCTGAGAGCGGCAAGAAACACCCAAGGTTCCGTGACATTCAAGACATATCTTTAAGCTTTCTTGACTGCCCTACACAGCTTTCTGGACAGACTAGCCTTCAGCGACTAAAGATCGGGGACGCTGTGGCCAAAGGAATGGTGAATAATGAAACACTTGGCTACTTTCTGGGGAGAATATATCTCTTCCTGGCTCGCATCGGCGTGGATACTACAAAGGTCCGTTTCCGGCAACATATGGCGAATGAGATGGCTCATTACGCTGTTGATTGCTGGGATGCAGAACTGCTAACCTCCTATGGGTGGATTGAATGTGTTGGATGCGCCGACCGTAGTGCATATGATTTAACCGTGCATTCAAAGAAAACGGGTGAGCCATTGGTTGTTCGAACACCTAGGGCAGAGCCGTTAAAAGTGGAGGAGTGGCAGATTGATATTAACAAGCCGAAGCTTGGTCCAGCCTTCCGGAAAGATGCCAAAGCAGTTGAAACCGCTCTTCAAAATCTCGACCAGTCGGAGCGTCAGAGGCTTTCCGGCCTCTTACAGAAAGACGGCCATATTTTACTCAAGGTCCCGGGTGTTTCTGAAGACTCGGTCAAGGTTTCACAGGAGCTTATTAGCATTGAAAAGCGAACGAGGATAGAGAATATTCGTGAATACACGCCAAATGTCATCGAACCGTCCTTTGGGATTGGCCGCATTCTTTACAGTGTCTTGGAGCAGGTTTATTGGCATAGGCCTGATGATGTTGCCCGAGCTGTAAGTCAACCCCCCAACTAAACAGTAGGCGCATGGATACTGATCTAAGGATATATCAGGTACTATCACTGCCCCTTTCGGTTGCACCTACGAAGGTTTTAATCGTTCCCTTATCGAACCAACCATCTTTCCTCCCCACTGTTCAAAAGGTGTCGCAGTGCCTCCGGCAGCTCGGGATTGCTTGCCGTATCGACAACACCAGCGCTAGTATTGGCAAACGTTATGCTCGGAATGACGAGCTGGGTGTACCTCTTGGTATCACGATTGACTTTAATACCCTTGAGGACGAGACCATTACTTTGCGGGAGAGGGATAGCACCAGGCAGACATCCTCGGTGCTGTCAAAGGCCTCGTGGACCAGGAGGAGACTTGGGACGACGTGTTTAATAGACTTCCAGAGTTTGTTGGACAGACTGGCGATGATTAATTATCAATAACAATTCATCGTGGGACATTTATAACATTAAAGAAAGCAGTGAT
Source organism: Aspergillus conjunctus (assembly GCA_027569095.1). Lineage (NCBI taxonomy): Eukaryota > Fungi > Ascomycota > Eurotiomycetes > Eurotiales > Aspergillaceae > Aspergillus > Aspergillus conjunctus. The sequence goes on along the minus strand of JAPDEL010000051.1, from coordinate 2,046 downwards.
ATATGGTCTAGATGGATAGAAGTGAGGCGGCGCGCATGTGCTAAAAATGGGTAAAATACCTTCCTAGAACGATTAATATGCATGAAGAAGATATCCATAGTTCAATACACATCTTATCCTCCCAACAACTCCATAGCCGCTGGCTGTTTTTGTCTTCTTGCCCAATCCAGAGGTGTGAAATCCCACCTATCCTTACAAGTCAAATCAACATAGCCAGTTCCAAGTAGCAGCCGGGAGACCCCCTCGTATCCATTGGAAGCTGCATGTGAAAGTGGTGAACGACCATTCCGGTCCCTAGAATCTGGGCTGCTGCGGCCCGTCGCTAACAGGGCTTCTACCACCGCTACGTGCCCATTCCCTGCAGCCCATGATAATGGTCTCTTCTCCGAGGGTGTGTCCTGGGATAATACGTTCTTAGGGCCACCACGGGACCATCAGATGCTTCTCCTGTAGCCGAGATTAGCGCACCCAGCCAGAGAGATGCCCCCTGCTCTTTTAAATAGTGACTCACCGCAAGTTTCCGGTCTTCCCGAAATTCCCGAAAAGAAGAATTTGCGTTATAGAAGTGGGCAATATAAATTGTTATTGACCCCACCGCGACAAAGCTTCTTGTCTTCGTGCTATCACTTGACGATGGCTACAACAAATATGTCTCCCGTGAAGCCCAAGTCACTCTCTGATCTGCCCAACGAAGTTCTTCTAGCAATTTGTGCTGGTTTTACCGCAGAGAGGGATATCAATGCCCTTGCACGTACAAGTCATTTACTATACAGGCTATGCAACCCGGCTCTGTACAGTTATAACATTGAACACCGCCAGGCTTCTGCACTACGGTGGGCAGTGTCAACGGGTAGTGAAGCCACTGTTCACATGTGCTTAAAATTCAGTGCACCTGTGAATGACAAAATCAGGACGCAGCCGAACTATAATAGAGCAGACAATGATAGTGAGAGTAGCTCAGACACGGATTCTTCAAGTGAAGATGACTTCACGGCGCCCTTGGTCTGCATGGCAGCAGAGAAGGGGTACGAGAGCATCTTGCGGTTGCTGCTGGGACACGGGGCCAACCCTAATGGCGATGGTCGATATCCTCATTCGCCATTGACATTGGCTATTCGTGAGGGACACGATGCGGTAATTAGGTTGCTGATCACCGACGAAAATATCAACTTAAATGAGCGGATAGAGTCTCCTGGCATGCCGCCCATTCACTGTGCCATACAGAAGGAGTCTCTAGACCTCGTTCGGCTTCCCCTCGAACAGGGTGCAGATCCTACCGCGTACGAGACTCAAGGCTTCTGGGCCCTAACACCAGCCATCAAATCCGGCAGGCAAGATTTGGTCGAGCTGCTCATTCTTCACGGTTGTAATCCTGCAAGTGAGGCTTTTAGTGGCCTGTCACGGGCAGCAATGGAGGGGCATGTCCACTTGGTCAAATATTTCTTGGCTCAAGGGACTGAGCTAGATGTTGCGGATGATTCAGGGAACACCGCGCTAGGACATAGTTGTTATGAGCGGACAGTTAGCTGTCATCAGTTTCTTACTTGATCAGGGTGCGGACATGACTGCTCGCAATCATACAGATGAGACTCTGCTCATGTGGGCAATAGGATCCAGGCAAGATGAAGCAGCCGAGCTCTTGCTGAGAAGAGGTACGGAATGCTCGTTTTCAATTGTGCCTGGGTGGTTGCAGATCACTTGGTATCGTTTTTTGAGTCCCGTGGAAGGTTCCTCTTATGTAATCTGTTTTTGCCGATCACATGACCAAGGTTTGGTTCTCGCCGCCTTTGTAAAAGTTTCATGCCACGAGACCCCTTTCAATTAGATAACAAAAATGGCAGGGTAAATAACGAATTATTTGACAACTACTTATCAAGCAGTTACATCAATGTGATGAACTCGCAGGTGTTTACGACTCGTTAAAATGTAAATATAATTAGTTTTGCATCAGTTACTAACTAGTTAGAAAGTAGCTAGCCAGTTAAATCATGAATAATAATAAGTAAAACGTTAATAAAGCAAGGTTCGTGGATGAAGTGCATATAT